>LR812533.1:32360995-32503495 GCA_903798195.1 Danio kyathit | reverse complement strand
TATTTTGACTGTTATGCGATCATAAATTATCAAATTAAAACTTTAACAGATTCCTATTTCTGCCCCCTAGTTATATATGATGTAATGTATTTGTATTTTGAATATAAGTAGACTATTTTTCATATTTCTTTATTCTAAATCTTAAAACCAAATGTTTTTGGTACATCAAAAAGTGTGACCATCTAACAAAGTAATCCAGCAAAAAAAAGTGCCTAAAATGTTACTAAAACGCAGTATTTAAACCTCATAATTAAATAGAAAATGAGTCAAATAACTGCAAAAAGTCTACTTTTTGAGAAAAAAAAGAACCACCCCTTTCACCAGGCTGGCTACGGGCCTGTGTTACTAACAACAATCGACTAAAGTTAAAAAGAAAAGAAAACAAATGTATATACGTAATGTTCTGGTGTAAGCTTTAATGGACTACGTTTACATGAACATCAACAATCAAATTATTTGTCCTAATCTGAATAAGACAATAATATGATTAAGGTTTTAACATGAGTTGCTTTTTGAATGTTCCTTTCATGATCCTGTTTTACATGTTATAGTGCATAATTCAATTAAAGTCATTGCATCACCGCGCTATCCATGTTTCCTCTGGTGTTTCATTTTTAATTTGTTGACTTTAACTGCAGTTTGGCACGTTCGCTTTCATTCAGGAACAATTCATGCATGCCCCCGGGACAAATGAGATATTGGATTCGAGTATGAACTGCTGGAAGAGTGTTGTTTTGATGGGATTTGATACTGCACGCAAATGACTCAGTGACTCGATAGGTGCAGAGAATAGTGTCAAACAGCCGTGTTTGTATAGACTATCTTGTTGCAAAATCCTACACGATGGTAATAGTTTGATTGTAGTGTTTACATGTCTGTACTGAACTTCAATAATGTGACGGCTACTCCATGTCTTAATCCAATTTCTTAATCAGATTAAATTAATCAAAAATCATTGTTTACATGGTGGACTCTTAATCAGAGTATTGTCTTAATCATATTAAAATCGGATTATTGTTGTCCATGTAAACGTACTCATGGAAAGTTGTGTGTTCAGTTGAGTCCTGTAGTTAGTCAAGCTAACTTTATTATCAGCTGATTATGGCCTTGCTGGAGTGAGTGTCCTCTTTGAAGAGATCAAGCCATCCAACTCTCCAGATAAGAGCAACACCGGGCACTCAAGCCGGCTTTATTTCCGTGCCCTCCAGCTCCTCGGTGTGTGCCCTGCTTTCACTGGCCCTCAATCAGAGATCACTTTAAAGTGCCGCCGGTATCCAGAAACACACACACACACACAGAGGTAGCATCAGCGGCTCCTAAAAGCCAGACTGACAGCACACCACAGCCACAGCGATACGGACCCAAAAAAGCTGCCAGAAGTGTTTAGTGGCGACGTGTGAGTGTTAATGTAGATGTAAGCTCTGAGGATTAGCAGTCAGATAGATGGCCATAAGGAAGTCTTTTTTCCCCGCACCTCCGAGCCCCCCCTTTCCTCATTACATTACACTGCCTTTTAAATCATTTACTCCCTCGCTCTCTCTTTTCACTCTCGCTCTTTAGCTTAGTGAGAGTGTGAGTAATCCCATCAATACCCTTTTACGCTCTCTTTCACACAATGGATTCCGGCTCCAAGCTCCAAAAGAGCCAGGTCGGCAAACTTAGGGAAAACAGAGCGCCGGCTGACAATTAGCCTTAAACCTTTAATAGCGAAGAGAGCAAGGCGTCGTGTGTGGCACCGGCTGTAGTGCTTTAAATTGTCAGTGTAACAGTGTATTCAAAGAGACATCATGTCTGCTATTCATAAAAACACCTTTATGCACTTTGTGGGTGTGAAACGGCTCTTCCTGTTGAAAATCTGTGATAATGCTGGCTATGAGTTATGATGACCTGTTGTTTTCACAAAAGGCTTGTGAAATGATCATAAGGTTGAATCAGAACGAGCCCGTGTGGATTAAACAAAGTCCCAAACACCTTTAATAGATTAGCAGAAGAGGAGGTCTTTATGTATTCATGTGCTTGGGTCTTTGTAATCTCTTCCTTTAATTATAGATGACTTCAAAACAGTTATTGATTCAGCTGAGAGATGGAATAAAGAAGGTGGGGGGGGAAACTAAACAAAACAGAAAGCCACAAACGCATCTGGTATATTTTTTAGCATCATAAGTTGATGGTTTTAATGTTCTGGTTATTTATTTATCTGATGCTGTAATAGAATTAGGTAGCAAGTAATTTTAATTAAAGAGGTGGCTCACCAAAAAATGTAAATTTACCAGCAGTGGAAAGAGTACTAAAACAATCATACTTAGGTAAAAGCACCATTACTAGCCTAAAGATGTTGTGCAAGTAGAGTAGAAGTATCTGTTGAAAATTTTACTTAAAAGTATGAGTAAAAAGTAGACATATCAAAAGTACTTAAGAGTAGTGAGTATTACGCTATAAAAAGCTGATGCATTTACATTTAGTTTGTGGATGTTTGTAAACGTAACATTATGTAGTGCATTTATTGTAGTTATTGCCCAGCAGGCACACAACATCATAAGATGTTAATATTACGTTAAATTTAGGTTGTGATGTCAGGTGACCAAAATTTTATGTCTAGCCAGCGTCTAAGGACAATGTTATTTTGATGTCCAATAACGACGTCAAATGACGTTGATATTTGATTGATTTTAGCTTGTGTTAGAAAGTGACCAAAATCTAACGTCAAGCAAACATCTTAAACCAACGTTATATAGACATCAAATACTGAGATTTATTCATCAGGTATGGCAACCAAATCCATCATCTGATAGACGTCATGGTGGTAACATCCACACAACGTCAAGCTGTAACATCATTAAACATTGATATTTGGTTGATTTTGGGTTTGACGTTGGACATTGACGTCGGCCTGACATTGGGTTCTGATGTCAACCCGATTTTCATTTCCAAACAAAATGCAATGTCAGCCCCATGATGTTGGGGTACAATGTCAATCAATCGTCATGTTGACGTTTTGTGCCTGCTTGCTGTTTAAGGCCATCATACAGTAAACATCCGCCATCTTCTCATCTGTGAAAAGCATCTAAACAGTCTCTGGGTCATTGCGCGTAAAGATTTTGCACATGTTCTTGGACACTTTTAATGCTTTTAAACAGTTTGCTGCAATTATAAATCGCCCATGTCTTGAGGGAGTTCATTATGATGCGATTTACCTTCTATGTGGAATTTGATTGGACCGGAATCACGGGTCTGATTTTTCAAATCCAAATACACAAGAAAAATAAAGTAGTGACTGCAGGTTGAAGCAAAGTAGTGGAGTAAAAGTACCAATACAGCACTAATAATGTACTCAAGGAAAAGTAAAAGTACACATTATTAAAACTACTTAGTAAATTACAATTTCTGAGAAAAACTACTCAATTATCTGAGTATTTGTAATTTGTTACTTTACACCACTGAAATTTACTGATTCCTTTCAAGATGTAGATGACTTTTTTCTCTAGTACAACATTAAAGCAGATTGTAACAGAAACCGTGCACAATTTTAGTAATGCAATGCAAGTCAATAGCTATCTTCATTTTAGAAGAAAAAAAAGACTTCTGATGTGATATATATATATATATATATATATATATATATATATATATATATATATATATATATATATATATATATATATATATATATATATATATATATATATATATATATATATATATATATATATATATATATATATATATCACACCAAATTTGCTATTGGGAATTTTTTAATTTCTAAGCTAAATATTTAAAAATATCTATAAACCGTTGCTTTAAATCATATTAACTAATACAGTATCATTTTTTTACATTTAATTATGAACTTTTTACAGTAAAAACATAAACAATCCTATTTATAACACAATGGAGTTCAATGCTGAAAACACTAGTCGACCTGCTCGTGAGATTGCCTTGATTTGCTTGCCGATGTCTTGTGCACTGTTTTTTGTCAAGTGACAGTTTTAACATTTTAAAGGTCTGATTCATTTACAACATTTAATTAAAACATTTTATTTCAGTTGGCTTTTTTGTAGCTCAGCAATAAAACAAAGAAATAAAGGGTTACATTAAAAATAACAATCTCTCTTAAAGGCATTCACCCCAACCACCTTTCCATCATTGTCCCTCTCTTTTCAAATGGGAATGGTGGGCCAAATCAAAGGTTACCATGGGCCAACTTTGGCCCGGGGGCCCTACTTTGGGCATCTCTGCTCTAGGGCCAAAAACATTTATTTTGCCATCTTTTGTCCTTTGAACAATTAAAACGTATGTTACGAATTAAATAAAAAATCCTTAATCAAAAAGAAGTTTAACCAAAACTTAACAAGATAACAGGGATTAATAACATAATCCTTGGTGCCAACGCACTCTCTCTCCCCCAAAAATAAACAAAAACCATTAAGAATTAACAAGAAAGTATGATTTATTTACAGAAAATAAGGAGCAAAATAACATTGGGAGGGGTTAAGCCAAAATAAATGACAATAAACCAAACTACCTAAATTAAAGCAAACTTCCCTGAAAAATAAATAAGAAAATAAAATACAGAAAACTTTCCTCCCTACTAACAACAAAGGAGAAAATGAAAATAATAAACAGAAGGCAACAAACCTCCCTACCATGCTCCAAGCCAGATAGAGAGACAAAAAACCGTGTTTCTCCAGTTAGAATGTACAACTTCACATCAGCATCTCACAAAATGCCATATAAGAGACATCAGCAACAATCACTTGTTTTCATCACTAAAGCAACAACATCTCCACAGAGAATAACGAACGGGGAATCGAGAGAGAGCGGGGAGCCGCTGGATCCATGTTGTCTGGGGTTTTAAATACGGCCGCCGCCAATCCAAGCGCCAATCACGAAAATTATTGTAACTCATGCATTACTCAACATGAGTTACAACATTTTTACCAAGCTTACCAAGTAAAATATTACTGATCAACGTGTTACACTACTGTGTTACAGCAAAAAGTCATTAGTTACTGTAATACATAACACACAATTCCCAACACTGCTGTTGAAGTGTCAGCAACAGTCGATCTGCATTTTTACTGTTTTTTGATCAAATCAATATAGCCTTGGTAAAAATGTAAGACTTCCATTAAAATTTTTACACTTTTGACAAAATTATTACACTTATCTTTTGAATTTTCAATGCAGTCTCCATCAGCTCACAATGGAAACTCTCTCTCTCTCTATATATATAATCATGTAAAACATATACAAAAAAGATACAAAATAGATACAAAAAAAAGATACAAAAAAAACCTTCATTCATTCATTTTCCTTTGGCTTAGTCTCTGGTTTATCACAGGTCGCCACAGTGGAATGAACCGCCAACTAATCCAGCATATGTTTTATCAGCGGATGCCCTTCCAGCCACACCCCAGCACTGAGAAACACCCACACACTCACACATTCACACACACTCATACATTATGGGCATTTTAGTTCACCAATTCACCTATTGTGCATGTCTTTGGACTGTGGGGGACACCGGAGCACCCGGAGGAACATGCAAACTCCACACAGAAATGGCAACTCACCCAATCGGGACTCGAACCAGCAACTTTCTTGCTGTGAGAAAACATTGCTAACTACCGAGCCACCGTGCAACCCCATAAAGAAAACCTAAGATACCAAAACACTATAAATGAATACCTAGAAGTTTCTGTTTCATGTGCTACTACTGAGAGTGAACATACATGTGTGTGTTTACACTAATGTCAGATTACAGATTATATACAGCAGCTTTCACAAGCCCGCATCTGATACTGAGTGCACAGGTGCTGTGTGTATCTTACTGATGTCAGAGAATATCCACTTCATTGATGATTAAAGCAACAGGGGTGATGTTATGATTGGTGAGGGCATCATCAATAGAAGACCCACTAATTTAAACAGGGTCCACATCTCCTTTCTCCCTCCTAAGGGCCAGGAGTGGGACTGCTGAACTCGTCCCATCCACCTCCATTTTCAAGTTCAAGCCACTCTTCTCATTAGTTGCTCTCAGAAGCCCTCGGAACCCCATAACTCAACATCAAACATCAGCATTAGTGAAGGCCGTGGCTGCCGTGGAAATAAACGAGGGCAGAAATGAGCACGACCTCACTTGGGACAACACTTCTCTTTTCTCATTCCTTCACTTGGATTCAGGGGCCGCGGGACCACGTTAATAATGAAGAGCGCCGTGGTCCCAGCAATGATTAAAGGAGAATGATATGCTTGACGCAGAGCAGACCCTGCAGGGTGTGTTTGCTGACAAACTGCCTCGCTCTTTGACAGCTCGGACGAGAGAACGCACTCCCATGGCCCTGTTTGACGGGGTTCACATACTTATGCAGGCAAACGCATTGCATACACACATCTGAGTGTTGATCGGTCGGGTCTTTCACCACTCACGCCGGAGTCTGACACATTAGCGTAATATATGTTTCTCGGTTAAACAGCGATCGCATGCGAGGTGTGTCCTGAGGCTTTTCTAATAAATGAAACTGATGGAGTCCGTGTAAACAGAACGTGGCTTAATGATGGAGAGTGAACGAGCGAGAAGCCGATTTCCAACGAGCTAAAGTGGCAGGGACGCCTAATTGATATGGAAGAGTATTGTATTACGCTGTAACTTAATGAGGCAGACGTCTTGTTTATGCTGAGAAGCTAATGTGTTTCACAGCTACTTGAGTGCATTCATTTCTCTGACAGGCTCCAACGTATCGAGCCCCTCCCGTGCTTGCCGGAGCCAAACCCTACGGGGCCACACCGAGCCACGAACAAAACATGATGCCAGGGCCTGACTCAACAATCAGCACTCAAAACACTAGCACAGCTCATTCAGGATAACCAGAGACATGTTACTTGTGTTTAAGCTGCTCTTCTCTGTAACCTTTAGCATGGTTGCTGCTCTATGGCAAGTGTTCACAGGTGATTCGCAGTTGGCAAATGGAAATATCCGTAGACATTTTCCAAGAATCCATCACTTGGATATGGATGTGCTTGGACTTGTAAAAACGAATCAATCAAAATCAGCTGATCGACTGTACATAAGACCAGAACTGTGCACCACTCAGAACTGATTTGAGAACTTAAATGTACTTAATTGGAAATGAATTTAAATTAATAGGTAGCAAAGCAATTTGAACACATAAAAAGGTCAAATTTAAATCCATTGATATTTAAAGTAGCATATAGGGTTGCACAATATATTGTTTGAGCATCGATATCGCAATGTGTCCATCTGCAATAGTCACATCGCCGCATGTGCAATGTTGAGTTAGGATTATAGTTGATTACAATCAGTGCCTATAGTTTAATTATAATGGAGTAAAAGTTTAACATTTGCATGTGTTTTTAAATAGATAGTTCACCTCAAAATTAAACTTTACTTGCTATTTTCATTTCACCACTTTATGAGTTTCTTTTTTATGTTGAACACAAAAAGAAGATATTTTAATAACTCATAAATGCTTGAAACAAGTGAAGGGTAAGTAAATTTGAATTTTTGAGTGAACTATCCCTTTAAGGTCCGTGACTGTGTGAACATTTCAGAGTTTATAACATCAGGCAACTAAAAATTATTTTGTTTGTAACGTTAATAAAGAATACACAATATACAATGAATACTATGCAGTGTTGATTATTTAATATCTGTACCCAAATACTGTTAAGACTCTCCAGAAAACTAAAAATCACTTTATCTTTGCTATATTGTATTTATCTTGTAAGTTTATTCATTCCTTCATTTTCTTTTCGGCTTAGTCCCTTTATTAATCTGGGGTCGCCACAGCGGAATGAACCGCCAACTTATTCAGCATATGTTTTACGCAGCGGATGTCCTTCCAGCTGCAACCCATCACTGGGAAACATTCATACACACTCATTCACACACATACACTATGGACAATTTAGCTTACCCAATTCACCTATACTACATGTTTTTGGACTTGTGGGGGAAACTGGAGCACCCGAAAGAAACCCACGCAAACACGGGGAGAACATGCAAACTCCACACGGAAACGCCAACTGGCCCAGCCGAGGCTCAAACCAGCGACCTTCTTGCTGTGAGGCAAACGTGCTACCCACTGCGCCACCGTGCAGCCCTGCTTGTAAGTTATGTGTTATTTATTATTCGAGATTCACTCCTCTACAAAATCACCTCAAATCAATCTAAAATGAAGAATTATTTCTAAATAAAGCTGTATTCATATCACAATGTGTATCACAGAAATATAAAATATCGCAATGTCAGATATTTCCATCCAAATTTTTATCGTGCAGCCCTAGTAAAAACTGTCATTTGTTATTTAAAATTATGAAGATAATTGCATGTGGTCTTGTATTAAAAAAATCTGAGAAAAAGGTTTATGTTATTACGTATATGCTATTACGTTTGAAGAATAAAAGATCAAACAAAAACAAAAACAAACAACAAAAACTTTTAAAGTTCCAAACAAAACCCAAACAATAATACTATGAACAAAAGACAAAAAACCCAAATAATAAAGCCATGAACAAGATAAAAGAATAAACAAAGTCACACACTGAAGCAAAGAAATAAGAAACTATAGCAAACAAATACCAAACAACTCATAAAGCAACAAAAACAATCACACAATGAACAAACATGAAACAAAGAAACAAAACATCACACTATCAACCAAATCAACAAATATAAAACAAACAAATTAATTAACTATATAAAAACAAACTTTTAACAACAAATGAAACTAAATATTCAATAAGAAACATTATTGAAATGACAGCCAGACAGCCAGACAAACAAACAAACAGACAGACAGAAGACAGCCTGTCGTCAAAACATAATGTGTGTTTGTGTGTGTAGAAGTGTGGATGTGAACGTGTGTTTCAGATCTATGAGAGACGCGTAAAATCTGGCGCTAGGGGTGAGTATCGACATTAATCATAATACCGCCCATCCCAGCAGACCCCATCCATCAGAGCGCTGCTGCCGGCGGAAACCCGAGCCCACGCAGAGCCTGAGACTGCCAGCCCGCAGCTGACGGATGGACATGGCCTTAATCCCCACATAACACAAACTCACACCTGTACTCACTCTCTCTGTCAGACTCACACACTCGCATACTTCCAATACCTCAGAGCAATGAAGATGCACACAAGGACAAAATACAGCGTGCATTAGCTTCATGCCATAAATCTGAAACGCAGCATTCCTGTTGCATCTGGTCTGACTATGGGAACATGTACTGTACTCGACAGAAATACAAAAGATTTTGTGCTCATAAAAAAATAATAATACTTCACATAAAACCAGAACGTATTACACTCACTGATGTCTAAACTGAATTTAGGATTGATTTGAATTATATTATTATTATTATTATTATGGCTGCACTCTAATAGACCCCTAACCATTAGTCGTCTAAAATTTTATTAGTCACTTTGTTGCAGATTATTATTGTTTAATCCACAGGATATGATGAAGTGAATCGCTTGCGGCTCATCTGTGGTAACAGTACATCGTGCAGAACATGCAAACACTCGCCTGTCCTTCATTGATCTGCAAACAGAAACTGTATATGGCCACTCAATCTATTAACTTTTAAAAATGTGTGCTGTTTAAGTGTGCGTGGAGTGTGAAAGCTGAACAGTAGTACTGCGTTCACTTCATGACAGATAGAGACGTTGCTGCAATCTCGTCCTCTTTAAGTAACTTACTCCATCATTTTGATTCTACAGATACCCTAATAGTCATGTATCTTTCAAATCATTATAGATACTATGTTTTTGTGCACTCACAATAACAAATGAAAAAAAAAGAAAAAAAAATTAGTCTACCAGGAAAACCTTTGTTGTTTCATTTATATAATTATAAAAAGTCTTTTCGCCTATCCAAGTTTTAGGAATAACCAATAATAACTTGACCTCTTGTTGATCATTTGGTATCAGGAGTGGCTTATATGAAAGGCAAAGGCCTCTTGATTTGTAATTATTTAATTAGGACAGCAAGGTCTGACTTTGCTCAAACAAAAGTCTTGTCACTTAACAGAAATAATGTACAGTATAGAATATAAAGTCATGGTGCAGTGGAAAAAGACTTAATATTGTGTTTGACTCCCATGAACTTGGACGACTGCATCCATACATCTCTGCAATGACTCAAATAACTTATTAATAAAGTCATCTGGAATGGCAAAGAAAGCGTTCTTGCAGGACTCCCAGAGTTCATCCAGATTCTTTGGATTCATCTTCAATGCCTCCTCCTTCATCTTACCCCTGACATGCTCAATAATGTTCATGTCTGGTGACTGGGCTGGCCAATCCTGGAGCACCTTGAACTTCTTTGCTTTCAGGAACTTTGATGTGGAGGCTAAAGTATGAGAAGGAGTGTTATCCTGCTGAAGAATTTGCCCTCTTGTTTGTAATGTAATGGGCAACACAAATGTCTTGATACCTCAAGTTGTTGATGTTGTCATTCAGTCTGCAGGTCTCTCGCACGCCACCATTCTGAAATGTAACCCCAAACTGATTTCTGTGAGAATCTTGGGTTCATGCGGGTTCCAATAGGTCTTTGTGATGATTGGCATGCTTCATCTAAAAAATCTACCTTCTGACACTTTTCCAAACAATAAACTTGAAGTCAAGGTATTATTTGTTGCTCTTACAACTGGGATAGACAACACGACTTTTGTCAGGTAGTATAGTATAGTATAGTATAGTATAGTATAGTATAGTATAGTATAGTATAGTATAGTATAGTATAAAGTTTAATTTGAATATTGGTCATCATTGGTTATTTAAAGTCCCAACATGAAAATAATTGCTTCTAAAAGTTAACAACTAATAATAGTATTGAAAAAATTGTAAAACAAAATCTGACTTGGAAGAAGTGGAAGTTCTACCTCAACCTCAACTCTCAATTATACACTTGCCATTCAATTGTTTTTTTCCCCTCAAAATTGTAAACTTCTATCTTGCAATTTCGACAATAATTGTACAACTGCAAGTTTAGATTTGGCAAAAATGAAAACCAGGAGATATAAACTTACACAAAAGCTTACATCGTGCAACTTGCAACTGCATTTTTTTTTATATCTTTGTTCATTCATTCATTCATTTTTCTTTGGCTTAGTCCCATTATTCATCAGGGGTCGCCAAAGCAGAATGAACCACCAACTTATCCAGCATATGCTTTACAAAGCGGATACCCTTCCAGCTGCAAACCAGTACTGGGAAATTGTATATATCTTCATTCATTCATTCATTCATTTTCTTTTCGGCTTAGTCCCTTTATTAATCTAGGGTCGCCACAGCGGAATGAACCACCAACTTATCCAGCATATGCTTTACACAGCGGATGCCCTTCCAGCTGCAAACCAGTACTGGGAAATTGTATATATCCCTATTCATTCATTCATTCATTCATTTTCTTTTCGGCTTAGTCCCTTTATTAATCTGGGGTCGACACAGCGGAATGAACCACCAACTTATCCAGCATATGTTTTACGCAGCGGATGGCCTTCCAGCCGCAACCCATCATTGGGAAACCCTCACACACTCTCATTCACACACATACACTACGGACAATTTTAGCTTACCCAATTCACCGGTCACGCATGTCTTTGGACGTGTGGGGGAAACCAGACCCAGCAGAGGCTCGAACCAGCATCCTTCTTGCTGTGAGGCACTACCTACTGCGCCACCGCGTAGCCTTGTATATATCTTGCCATTTTGAAATTAATTAATTCATTTATTTTCCTTCAGCTTAGTCTCTATTTCAGAGGTCCCCACAGCGGAATGAACCACCAACTGTTCCAGTATATGTTTTATGCAGCGGATGCCCTTCCGGCCACAACTTAGTCATTTTGAAATTTTACCACATAATTATAATAATAATTTTGAGGAGAACTGCTTCCTACAAAGCTGCAGCTACTTGTTTAATTCTATAACAGATACATTCTTTAAAATACTTGTCACTTGGTTTCACATTTTCTTACATAAAGATAAACCATTTACACATTTTAACCAACTTCGATACCAAAAACGCTTTTTACAGACCATCATTCCAATTCACACAAGGTAAAGTCCAAACTAAAGCCACATCTATCTATCTATCTATCTATCTATCTATCTATCTATCTATCTATCTATCTATCTATCTATCTATCTATCTATCTATCTATCTATCTATCTATCTATCTATCTATCTATCTATCTATCTATCTATCTATCTATCTATCTATCTATCTATCTCTCTCTCTCTTTTAGCATTTATTTACAGCGCTTGAATTTCCGAGGGTCTGGACAGTTCACACTTTCAGTCAGGAAATGACCCAGTACAAACATAAACTCGCACTGCGCTCTGTTTACTGTTGCCTTAATGCACAACGAATAAATAGCAGCGTGTTATTTAGATATTCTCATGAAATGGGAAGTCACGCTGAGGGCAATCTGGGGGCTTCGTGATCTCATTTGTAATGAGGAGGGACGTTCAGACGGACATGGCGACGGTGATTCCTGCGTTTGTCCAGTTAACTAAGTTAAGATCGCGCAGCCAACAATTTGTCTCATGTCCGGCTCTGGGGGAGGAGAGAAGAGGAGAGAAAGCGAGAGCGCAAGTGAAGACGTGTGGAGGACAGAGGGGTCTCAGCTGGCTGTGAGACGGGAGGTTCACGTCCACAGGGCCCTGGCCTTGTCAGATGGCGTTATCTGTCAGACCGGTGATGTGCACCACTGAGGACACACGACGGGAGAAAGTGATCTGATTGATTAAAGCCACTGTTACACCTGACTGGAACAACAGGCTGATTGGTCACCAAGTCTGAGGATGCTGGATTCTCCTGTTCTATGAAAAAGATCTGTTTGGGGAGATCTGGATAAAGTGTATGAATAAAACAGATACTATGGCTTAATATGATTGGGTATTAATGCGTTAATGGGGAATAGTTAACAACCTACAGCTATGTTAATAAACTCTACGTTTACCTATCATCCTCATCCCTAACGTGAGTGTAATGCAATAATGAGCACCTTTTGTAAAGCGGCTTTGAAACAATAACTATTGTGAAAAACGCCATGGTTTCCGCTACATTCATTCTTCCATGGCGGGGCCCCACACCAAAATTAATTCCCACCACGGCTACATTCCAGCTTCTCATTCAAAACCTTCAGTTGTTGTTGTTTGTTTTATTGCGGGTTATAAACGCACCAAAACATATTAAAATGGAAGTGAATTATAACAGAGTGAACATTTCTGTAATCGTAGTAGTTCAGTGCGTTATTTGATAACCCTTTAAGGTAATATGCTGATTGACTGACAGGGCTGAGTGATGTGTGAGGCCAGCAAACACGATGTAGCTTCAATTATGATGAACACAGTTTCCATAATTATACTTTATTTATAGATAAAGGTCTATGGTTCTGCATACAGTTAGTTTATCGTGGTAGAGTTTATGGGTGTTTCACTTTAATTCAGGATGCATCAATGCCGTTCTGTAGGTCTATTAGAGACATTCATAAATATTCCTAGCAAATGTAATAAATTTTGGAGACCTACTAATTACAAAAACGCACTTAATCGCACTTCAGTAGCATTTATTTGAGAGCGCACAAGAAGTTTTGTGCACAAATAGAGAAAATCGGCACGCAAGCAAAGAGATTCGCAAGCTCGTATTACATGTATGCAATCTCCTAAGAAAAAAAAAAATCCTAAGACAAAAGCTGTCAAGCCTGCCATTACAAAAAATAATTCATATACTAAAAGCTAAACAGCGTGTATTTGAAAACATATGAAGTCCTTTCATTAGTTATATTAAAGTGGAATTAACAGAGGAAGAAGTTGATGAAAAAATTTTGGTGGACAAGGCAGTTCCAGTCTTATAGTTCTGTATTGATACATTCTTCAATACATATTTGCTGTACCTAGTACTCAGTATGATTATAATTGTCATGTTTGAATAGATTACCATTAACGACAAAAAGAGAAGCATTTCTACTTTTATTTATTTATTTTTTTTTATTTTTTGTTTTTTTCTTTGTTTTTAATATACATGTATCCTCTTATTTTGTATAATTTGTAAATGCAACAAGGTTGTTTTAATTTCTTTTGTAAAATGTTGTATTTCAATGTGTACAAAACTGAAAACAAAAATAAAAATATTATGGGAAAAAAATCCTAGAGGTAACACTGAACGCTATATAAATAAACTTGAATTGAATTGAATCCTCATCATCACTTTTTTAATTGGTCGTAAATTCCACTAAATACACTAATAAAAAATAATTTGAATAATTTATAAATAAATAAACAAATTAATTTACTTAATTATTAAAGTTGTTATTAATATAATTATTAATGTTAATAAAATTGGTTTTATATGACAATTATATTATTATTATTACTATTGTTGTTATTATACTGAATTCATGTATTGTTTATAAATATAACAAAGACTAAAAATTAACAACAAAATTATAATAACTTTAATAATAACAATGATTCAGTTAAATACTTAATAAACAATTAAATTATTATTTTTGTGTTATTATAACTGTTATACCATTATTATTATTATTATCATCATCATCATCATTATTATTTATATTCATGTATTATGTACATATATTATTGATAAATATAAAAAATCAGCAAAATAAAAAAAATTGTATTATTATTATTATTATTATTATTATTATTATTATTATTATTATGTTGCATTTAATAATATTACATAAATTAAATTACATTATTTATATATAAATATTATAATAGCCTATTTATGAATTCAATTTAATGCACCTTTACTACAAAGCTGTCAAACAGTATTCCAATTGAACACATTTGTGAAAAAAATAAAAAAATAAAAAAATAAATAAATATATAAAGCCTCATTCTACCATTTTTATTTTTCATTGAATATCTCACTGAACAGTGGTTAGGAACATATATTAAGACTGAGTTTAAGACTTTAAGAGTACTTGAGCTTAAAGACAGGTCTGTGATACAAACCATCTAATCATTGCTATTCAAAGAAAACAGTCCGAAACTTCACCCTTACTATACTTAAAATCTGCTGACCTAAAAAAAACAAAAAACAAAAAACAAAAAAAAAAACACTGTTGCAACTGAAGCAGAAACATAAGCTGTGCAGCTAATTAAAGGCCTAATTTGGAGAAACATATTGCTTATAATCACTTACAAACTCTCCCTGCACTGTGCCGAAAGTTCAATTACAGGTTTAGCGTAGCTGAGCACCGCAGCACCTCGTTCTGATGTGGCAGCGTGAAAGAAGCAGTAATAACAGACTCCGGGGCCATACGGGCCAAACGCCACCCGCGCTGCCAACCTGCCCTCCCCAGGGCCCAGCCGGAGGTCATGGCCCACTTTGGCAGCAGAAAGAGTAGGCAGAGAGGATTTTCATTTGGACATGGTGCAATCTGTCACAATCCCATTTGATAATGAGAAATCACCGCCTAATGTGTCTTTAATCTGAGCGTTTTCGGGTTATTACACAGACTGCGCGGCCACCGTTATATTTTCTCTCCAAACCCTCTTAAGTGGAAGTAATCTTATCGGAGAGACAGAAAGAAAAGTCTGTTGGGTCAGCGAGTTTGGGACTGTGTGTTGCGGGCCACCGAAGAGCATCTGATATGATGATTGTGGCCAAATCCAGTCGTCCACCTGGGACTTCACTCATTCTCTTCCTCCAGCTCTCAAAGCTGCTTATCCCGGAAACAACACACACTCCCAACATGAACAAACAGGCCTTCCACAACTTGTCTCAAATCTCCTCATTTGGGAGTCCCAGGTCTCCAGTGAGACGGGTTTAGTCCAGTAATCTATCAAAAATATATAATGATTTAGGATATGTAGAAATGGAAGGAATCTCTGTGACAGAAACCAACAGTATTTGTGGCGCTAATAAAATCAGATGCGGTTGACACTAGCTATGTTTTCATACAAATATGCAAATGAAATGTATGTGCAAAACTTGAATATCGCATAAAAGACATGCAAATAAAGCAATGTTTCCACCCAATGAATCGAAGAGAACTAAATCGCCACTTCCTAATTAACTGGCGCCAAATATCAAAAGTAAAATCGGAATTTGGTGCGGTGAGAGAAGCTGCGTGAATCTTTTCATTATTTAATAAATGACTTGAGCCTCAGAAAACAATGCCGACATGCAATGAACGCGTGGTGGCGTTTGAAGGCATGAGGAGGTCATTAATAATATAGTAACATTAACAATGAAATGGTTAAGTTGTTTCAGAATGACCAAAACAACATTTCAGATGTTTTAAAATATAGTCAGCCTGCTGGTTTGTCCATTCACACACACTTTTATTATCACATAATCTCCTATAACAAAATCACATTACTTTTTTTAATGCGCATATTGGGATTTGCTGGGTTTCACAATCGTGTTTTTATCGTAGTTTATGCACATTTTTTTCTTATCGAATAAAAAGTTTATCGTACTCAGCTATGTGCATATGTTTTTTATACCCATTTTCAAAATGTATGCGAATCTTGACGTTTCCATCAACAATTTTTTATGCATATATCCAAAATGCGCATAAGAATAGGTGGATGGAAACCTAGCTATTGTTACTGTTGCTAACAGTAAGATAGAACAGATAGATAGATGGATGGATGGATGGATGGATGGATGGATGGATGGATGGATGGATGGATGGATGGATGGATGGATGGATGGATGGATGGATGGATGGATGGATGGATGGATGGATGGATGGATGGATGGATGGATGGATGGATGGATGGATGGATGGATGGATGGATGGATGGATGGATGGATGGATGGATGGATGGATGGATGGATGGATGGATGGATGGATGGATGGATGGATGGATGGATGGATGGATGGATGGATGGATGGATGGATGGATGGATGGATGGATGGATGATGGATAGATAGATAGATAGATAGATAGATAGATAGATAGATAGATAGATAGATAGATAGATAGATAGATAGATAGATAGAACAACGGACAGACAGACAGACAGACAGACAGACAGACAGACAGACAGACAGACAGACAGACAGACAGACAGACAGACAGACAGACGGATGGATGGAACGATAGATAGAACAATAGATAGAACAATAGAGCAACAGATAGATTACTATTATGATTATTATCTTCATTATATCACTATCTTCATTATTATTCATCAATATTCATTATGATTAAGAATAAGAATAAAAATTATCGTTATTATTACTTTTTTGCTGTAAAATGTGATGTAAACGTAATGAAATATTTCGTTATGAGTTCATAACTAAATCAAAGCAAAGTGCATTTAAAATGATTCATCTGAATCTAAAAATACTCAAACAATAGAGAGAGATTCACCTTGAGCTACAAAGGGTCAAGGACTAGCAATAAAATCAATGCTAAGCAACGTAAAATTAGATTTTTAAACAAAACCAGAATGGCTAAACTCTGACAGCAGCCAAGTGTGCAGACATGTATGAATGCAAATAAAACGTCGGAAGCGAGGCAGCCTGAAAAGAAGAAGAGGAAGAAAAAGCAAACGGGCCTTTAGAAGGAGTAACGCAGAGCGGTAATGTGTGCAATGACATCTGGGACTGTAATCAGCCGGACGCTTTCAAGACCTGCCAAAGCAAACAAGGCAATAACAAATCCACTTTAAAGATCATCGGTCTGCCCTGGACCAGGCCAAGCCAAACAGAGGAGGACAGGAGTCTGCAGAGCAGGGTCAGCCACTCTCTGTGACCCTTACAGTCCTCCAGACCCCCCCCCAAAAAAATACTGTCACAGCATCCCACCTACAGTCAAACACACCCAATACCTGCAAAACCCCTCAAAAACACCTGCAAGCTGACGCTACACTTCAGCAAACAAGAGTGGGACTTTTTGATTTTGGATGAAAATTTTCCTTAACTCTCTTCTATTGGCTCTAATATGTGAAAATTTGAAAAAGATAACATCTAAATTTCCATGTGACACCCCGCTACTCCCATACTCCATTTATCACCACTTCTGGCAGCGCTTTTCATCGCAAAAGGTGTATAAACAAATAAACAAATATTGTTTTTGGACGGACTGCATATTCACAAAAGCATACAATGTACCTATCAATGATAAAACAGTTCCAGATGGAGAAGAATAATAAATGAAAGACCTCATTGGTGTTTTTTTGGAGAGGGTGACTGAGTGCAGAAACGGGGCTCATGCACACTGAGCATTTGTGGAAAATGGAGACAGTTAATCTGATTTGAGAACAGTTCAAGCAGCGGCGGTGCTGAGGATGGTGCAGGAGCCAAGTGAATGGAGCACCGCTGGGAATTATGCAAAAATTAGACAAGATGAGACACTATCGTAAAGTAAACCTTCACTTTGCAACTTAATAAAGCAAATGAGGTCAAAAGAACAAACATTTCATCAGGAGAAGAGTCTGTAAATAACTACACTAATGCCAAATAAACATTCTGGAGTCCCACTGCACCCAAATCAGAAGCTGAAACTACCAGAAAAATCAGCTCTGAATCAAGTCCTTGAACTGGGTGATCTCCAATCAGAATGTCAGATAATGTCTGATAAAATAAAACGTAATTGGTACAAAGTCTGTTATCAATCCATTAATCAAAAGGTAACTGATGTATTTGTAACTAGGGATGTCCAGATCCGATTACATGATCGGAATTCGGGCCTGATCACGCAGTTTCAGACTCGATCGGAATCGGACGTTACCTCCCGATCAGGACTCGAATTTGTATTGTATATATTCTCATTATTTTTAACACATCTATAGTTATGAAGTGGCACAGAGTTCAACTTCTTTCTTGACTTCACACAGAAACAGCAACACATGCAGCATGACATCACTTTGTTGCAGAGATGCTATTGGTTAAATGCCGGCAAAGTAGAACACAGAAGGAGCTTGAAGAGGAAATCGCGAGTATGTCTGCGGTCTGGAGGTATTATAAAGTTGATGACGACAACACTGCCATAGCAAACTGTGAGATATGTAAACTTGGGATTGCCTGCCGGGTATTTTAAGTTGAGGTGCTATTTGTTTTTATATTAGATTTTTTTTATTTTTATATTTACTGTTGCACTAAAGTCCAACAGTGAAGAATCTATGTTATTTATTACTTGATTGTTCCAGCTACCTCACAAAAGTGCTCTGTTTGTTAACAGAGAGTTGAATATTAAAATTAGGTGAATTAAATAAAACATAAGGAACATCCTGGATCTGTTTCATAGCTCTTCTTTATTCTTTTTTTATGTATTATAGAAGAATCGGATCAGGTTTCTGTATCGGTAGATACTTAAAATCAAATGACTCGGACTCAGACGTAAGAGCAAAAAAACCTGATCAGGACATCCCTATTTTTAACTATCCCCATAGTTTTATATCTTGCAATGTTACTTTTCTTATTTTTATCTCACAGTTACTTTTTAATTTTTTACTCTGAATCAGAAACAGATGTGAAAATGCAAGAAAAACAACAATAAAGATACAATTAATTTGCAATTTTATATCTATAATCATGACTTTATATCTCCTAATTGACAATTTTATATCATAAAACATTATTTTTATTTTATTTATTCTGGCAACCACAGCTTTTCCTGTGGCATTATATTATTATTATTATATTATATTATTATTACATTATATTATACATAATCATATTTAAAATATTTTTAAATCATCAAATGATGACATATATTCACTTGATCATTCTTACTTTATAACAAACTAATCCTAATGCATAGTTTGTCCATGGAAGTTTAAACTACATTGTAAAACCCAATAAGTTAAGCTAACTCAAACCGTTTGAGGAACTCGATTGCAACAAACTATTTAAGTTAAAAAACTAATCCTAATGAGTACTGTGAACTTAATCCATTTGAGTAAATGAAGCAATTTGATCACAGTAAAATGCAATAAATGAAGAGAACTAAAACCAACAGAGTACTGTAGAACCCAATAAGTTAAGGCAACTCAAATCGTTTGAGGTAACCGATTGCAACAAATTATTTGAGTTAAAAAAAATTATCTATACGAGTACTGTCGACTTACTCCATTTAGGAGTAATGAGGTATTTAATTAACTCATTACCTTCAACATTGAGTTCAAAACTCTTTTCAAATGAGTAGAATTAACTTTCAGTCAATTTTAAGTTAACTACTTATTTCATTTGATAAAGTTGACGATTGGGTTTTACAGTGTATATGTTTGCCTTACTGATATCTTTTTTGAGAGGATGTTTGTCACTTTAATGTTTCAGATCATCAAACAAACATCAAACTCATAAACATTAAAATGTGGTCTGCATTAGCACTATAGGAACAATACGAAATGACTAAGATGCGAATGGAAGATTTTTAGTGCTGAGGTGGAACATAAGCGTCCTGGTCAGCTCACACCACACATGGATGACGGATGCTTCATTGGCAGGAGCTTCTGTCTCCACAGCTTGAAACGAGAGTAATGATTCACTCACTGAAGATCCAGCGAGAGCACAAAAGAGACACTCACTCTTCTCCAGACAAACACACACAGCCCCCAAAACCCAGCAGCAGGACGGCGTGTCAGAATTAGATCTGATCCACCGCAAAAGCAGGCCACACTCGACCGAGGCTTTTCACTGATCAAAACAGCGGTCAGATTTCCTCTAGCCAGACTGGAGGCAGCATATAGGAGAATGACAGGATCACTAATGTTGGCACCCTCGCTGAATATGTTAAAAAGCTTCATTGTGAATATGTTAAAAAGCTTAAAACCTCTCATTGCTCTCACTGAGAATAATTAACTGTAAATAACAAACAGCTTTATCAAAAAGAAAAAAAATATTGTTAAAAATATCTGTGCTAAAATATAAAAATATATTTTTAACTATCTTGCCATTGATATTATACATATTTTTGTACACCTGGCTGAATAGGAACATAAAATTAAAAAGTTTCCGCAGTGTAAATAAGAGGGAACAAAAAAAATGACACACTCGTCATCGATCACAAACAACGACACTGTAATGCCCATTCCCACCATCAGGGCATTAAGAAAGTCCAGTCAACTGGTATTATATGACTCAATCTGGATTCTGCCTGGTTAGGAGGATGGAGGCCAAAAAAAAAAACGGAGGAGGTTAAGAATCACAACTTCAGAACTGAAAAAGTTAGTTGGATCTTGAAGTTGGTTCTTGGGGTCAGAAAGTCTCCAAAGCTACAATTCAACACCATATATATCACCACAAACAGTTTAAAATAGATTTAAGAAAAACACTCTAATACAAAGTCAAACTCATGCATCTTAAGCAAAAGATCAAAAGGTTGAACAAATAAATGAACCTTCTCTACATAATTTATATAGGCATTCTTTTATAAAGGCATTCTTATACAGTTGAAGTCAGAATTATTAGCCCCCTTGAATTATTAGCCCCCCTGTTTATTTTCCCCCCAATTTCTGTTTAACTGAGATTTTTTTCAACACATTTCTAAACATAATAGTTTTAATAACTCATTTCTAATAACTGATTTATTTTATCTTTGACATGATGACAGTACATAATATTTTACTACATATTTTTCAAGACACTTCTATAAAGCTTAAAGTGACAATTAAAGGCTTAACTAGGTTAATTAGGTTAACTAGGCAGGTTAGGGTAATTAGGCAAGTTATTGTATAACGATGGTTTGTTCTGTAGACAGTCAAAAACAAATATAGCTTAAAGGGGCTAATAATTTTGGCCTTAACATATTTTTTGAAAAATTTAAAACTTTTTAATCTAGCCGAAATAAAACAAACAAGACTTTCTCCAGAAGAAAAAATATTATCAGACATACTGTGAAAATGTCCTTGCTCTGTTAAACATCATTAGGGAAATATTAAAAAAAAAATAATAATAAAATAAAAGGCATGCTAATAATTCTGACTTCAATTGTATATTTTTTGACGTTTTTTGCTTTTACTATCATGGTAGCATGGAAGGTTATTAATGTTTTCCATTTTAATTTATTTAAATAAATTTGAGTACTATTTTTAAATTTGCTATCAATTTTAGTTTAGTTTTAGTTTGTTTAATTACTGCTTTTGTTCGTTTTTATGTTGTTTCTCTTCAGTTTTTAGCTTTAGAATTTTAGTTTAGCGGAGTTCACACTGCACGTCAAGCATTGACCAAAGCAAATATTGTTTGCACAGCGTACATTTACTGATGGCAGATGACGAAAAGAACGTCAGAACTCATGTTTTATGTTTAAGATGTTTTTGTATATAATCCTGAGCTTGAGTGATGTGTCTGGCTGTAAAAGCACCATCTACATGTTTTCGACCAATATTTTTAGCCTTTACAGTTTTAGTTTTCGTTTACTAAAATAAGATAGACAAGATGTGAATATGGAGAGAAAAAGAGGGATAAGATCTGTAAAGTTCTGTAGTTGGGACTCAAACTCAGGACACCCAAAGCTCAATGTCACAGCACTGTCCACAAAACAAGAATACCAATATTAATGGAGGACACTGTACGCCAGCACTGCTCTTCATCAACACATGGCCTGCATTTTCAACATTTCACGGTAAAGCTCATCTGTTACGGTTGTGGAAAACTGCTGGACTGAAAGGAAAGTTGAGCAAGCAGCAGTGAGAATGAGGTGAAATACTGGAAGCCGCTGCATCTGCTCAGGCTCTCTGATGGACAATGGGCTCTGAGCTCACGTCTGAAGCAGCAAAAAAACCACAACCACATCATCTGAGAGCGGAAGAGGGCGAAACAGAGAGAGAAGCTGGAACTGCCTCATTATATCGGCCTGATATCATCTTAACCACGGCCTCAACGCCACACCACTACAAACACAGAGACACAGAGACTGATGAGTGTGCCGAGACAGAGGAGAGACGTTCAAATCATCCACTGCAGAGGTGGACAGATGGGCACAATCTGAGACGAGGTGCTGGATGGGCTCTGGCGATTCTCAGGCAACAAATACTGAACTAAATGAGTGAAGAACAGGAAAACAGTTAAGGAAAGTCACGCATTAATGCTTTTAAAGTGAAAGTAAAGTGTACTTTTGGGACTGCTGCACATTTTTGCATAATTTTCATACTAATTAAGTACTGTACAGTGCATCACAGCACTTTTCCTTAGTCTGTATTGTGAAATCTGTAGCTTATTTTTTTTAATAGACATAATGCAGAGGATGATTTTCAAAACTGTGTTTTTTTATATTCTGGGAAATATTAATAACTGTTCGGTATATCAAAGATCAATCAAGCAGTCAATCAAAAAATAAAAAATATATATATTTAATTTTTTTTCCATGTATGAATTCAACTAAATATAATAAAAGCCTTTTGCTTGATTTAAATTTTAATTATTTACTAAGCAACAATCATTTTACATCGCATAACAATGTAGTAAATTACATTTATTATTTACTTTATAAACGTATATAATTTAATAATTTATAAAAAAAAACTATAAGTGAATAAATAGCTTAATTAAATAAATACATAATACATAAAATATTTTGTCATGAAAATTAGATAATAGCATACTATATAATTCATAACAATGTCTATTTATGAATTAATATTAAATATTAATAAAATATCAAAATTATCATTAATAGCACTAATAAGAGACAATACTAATACTAACAATAATTATTAATATAATATATACATTTAAACATTATCTTATATATATTTCATATTTATATATTTATATTAGCAATATTTTTAAAAATTAATATTGTTCAGATTTTTTTTTATAAATAAGATGACATCACTTCCCAGTGATGGGTTGTGGCTGGAAGGGCATCCGCTGCGTAAAAAAAGTTCTGGATAAGTTGGCGGTTAATTCAGCTGTGGCGACCCTGGATAAATAAAGGGACTAAGCTGACAAGAAAATGAATGAATGAATGAAGATGACATCACTTCGTAATATTTATTTAGCATTTATTTATAGTAAATAGTAATTTCATAAAGTTTACACATGCATGCATGTTTATTTACTTAAAATAATAAAATGATCATTATTAGTAATAAGAGAAACTAATAATAATAACGATAATTATTAATATAATTAGTCGAGGAAGTAACTATAAAGTAATCAATAAATAAGCATGTATATAAATACATATATTTTATTAACTGTTCGGTAAATCAAAGATCAATCAAGCAGTCAATCAAAAAAAAAAATCAAAAAATATATTTAATTAATATTTTTCCATGTGTAAATTCAACTAAATATAATAAAAGCCTTTTGCTTGATTTAAATTATTTACTAAACGCATAACACATTCCATTTAAATCTGCACAAATTACAAAACATGAACAGGACATCAACAAAGAGGACAAAACAGGGGCTGAATATAAATGAAAAACAATAAGACATCAGTGAACGTGACCAGAATAAAGTGTGAAAGAGACACAAGGAATGAACAAGCCAAAAACAGATAGAAAAAGAGAGAAAAAAGGATGAGGCAAAGTGCTGGAACAGTAATACTGGGGTAACTCAATCCAGATGGGCCAGCGAGGCAGTGTGAGGCGAGAAGGCCGAGCGAGCATCCTGTGAGAAACAGCAGACGGATGAACAGCGGAGAGAGGCTGATGCTCTGCGGCCGTTCCTCCTCCTGCAGATCACACATCAAACAGCACAGAGCTCGGCCCAGAGACAGCACACAAAAAACAACAACAACAACTGGGCCGAAGAGCTGGACCGGCCTCCCCCAGACCCGACACTATCATCTTTTGTATTAGCTGTGGTTAGGTTGCAGAAATTTCCTATTACAGTATGTGGGTCATGATTCATGGCTTCATCTACAGTATTGGCCAAAAGTTTGAAGCCAGTTCATCAAGGCTGAATTTATTTCCTTAAAATACTGTAAAAAACTGTAAAATAACAGATTTTACAGTAATTGTATGATTAATGTAAAATAACTGTTTTCTTATATAGTTTTGGTTAAAACTAAATATATTCCTGTGATTCAAAGCCGGATTTTCAGCATCATTCTTCCATACATCATTACTGTTTAACATGTATTATTACTATTGTTATCAGTGTTGAAAACAGATATGCTGTTTCATATATTTTGTAGAAACCGATACAGTACAAATCAAAAGTACCAAAGTAAATGTATTTTTTATGTACTTATTTCATTTGCTTATATGCGTGTATTTTAATGTACAATATTTTATGAAGGACACATTAAATTGTTGAAGAGAGAAAGTAAAGACGGTTTTATGAGTGTATTTGAGTATCAAATTGAGTGTATTTAAATTAAAAGTCCTAAAAAAGACTTTAACACTGATAATTATAATGACTGGAGTATTGATGTTGAAAATTCTGCTTTTAATGACAGAAATAAATAAAAATCAAAACTACATTCACTAAGAAAGCAATTAGCTTAAATTGTTTAGTTTAGTTAATTTTGTTTACTTATATAGCACATTTTTTACAACACAATGTTGCCCAAAGTGCTGAACACAATCAATACTAATTAAAATAAGTCCTACATCACATACATAACAATTAACACATACGGCAAACCCCTCAACATTAAAAAGGCTCAAATGCTGAAAAACAAAGATGCAATTTCAGAAGCTTTTTAAAAACTGATAAAGTTGAAGTGTGTCTAATGTGGGGTGGAAGCCCCTTCCAGAGATTTGGGGCGATAACAGCAAAAGTCCAATTCCCACATCCCTTACACCGGGACCTTTGTACAAAAAGAATAAACTGGTCAGAAGACCTTAGTGACCTACCAGAATTATTTACATGTAGGAGATCTGATAAGTAAGGTGGTGCCAGATCATTTCAGGATTTAAAAACAAAAATTATTTGTTTTAAATCAATCCGTGACCTAACAGGCCGCCAGCCCCGAGAGGAAGAACTGGGGATATGGGCTCATACTTGCGAGTCCCTGTCAGAAGTCTGTAATTGCCAATTGCAATAATATTACACTATTTTACTGATTTTACTAACACGGGCTCATTGGAAATACATGTGTTATTCTACATTTTTGTAAAACCACAAACCAGTACTTCAACATACTGCAGATTCAGCTAAAATGAATGCTATGGACAGTTTGACTTTTGTTCTTTTTCACACTATTTATAATTTTATAATTATTTATAATGACGTATAATCAACAAATAAATAATTATTCTCTTGCAGTGCTTTGCACAACACAAAATAAATCCCACAAAACATATTAACGCCGTCTATTATTTGCAATTAATTGCCTCATCTATCTGTCACCATATGGACAGCATTTCCAGCGTGGTCAGTTTCACTTTCTAGTGTTATACTTGTGATGAAGAATGTTCGGGTTTGTGTCCGGTGAATCGAGTTTCCACAAAAAAAGTTAAAAGCAGTGTAAAATCAAGGTAAAAATATGTGGCTGTAGTGCACTTTTCTCTAACATTTGCTTTTAGGTTAATGATTCGCTGGTCTAGGTGATCTGTACAACAAGTCCCGACTTTTGTACAAGAAGGATGTGAAACGTACAACAAAACATTTCAGATTGGCAAAAATATAAATAGCGCCCTCTAGTGGATTTGCCTTCTGAAACGTGCAATGAAACGTACCCAGAGCAACGTATTTTACAATATGTTCAACGTAATCTCACGGCAGTTTGTAACTTTTTTATTTAGTGGCTAATTTGTGAATTCTGATGGTCTAATTTGTACAATTTAGTACGATTTGCTCATTACCCAATGACAGTTGGGTTTAGTGGTGGGGTTGGGTGCCCTGCCTCATTTTTAAAATCATACATTTTCGTACAACTAAACTCGAACGAATTTGTACGAATTAGCCACTGAACTGACAAAACGTAAAATACTTAAGATTTCTTGTGAGATGAGGTATGTTTTACAAAAAAATATGTATTCTCAATGAGTCTGTGTTGGTTTTACTTGTATTTCTGATAAAATAAATGCAGCCTTGATGAACAGAATAAGTCTCTGTTAAAACCATGAGAGCTGGAGTCCAGCTGGTGCTGCTGTGGGTTCAAGATTTATACTTCCAGGGCGTTGATGAAACTGCTGTTATGACCTGCGCACATGAAGGGAGCGTGGCCAACTCATGATTAGAGCTGAGCCTACGGTTTGCATTTTAATTCCAGAGGTCTGACTTCACACGCGCTCGACCGCTGCAGTTACCACCCGTTTCACAGCCTTCACAGAGAGCGGCCTCCACTCCCATGTCTTCATTCGGCCCGCGGTCCGAGCAGAGCTATTCATTAAAGCATCATTCACAACTTCAAAGATGACAAAACAGAGCAGAAATAAAACAGGAAGTCACGTGACGGTGGTGCAGATCTGTGTTTGAGGTCGCTGAAGGCTTGTAGCAAAAAACAGTTACGGCCTGGCCTTCACACCGCAGGGACTCTTGCTCTGTGATTTAAAGAGGGAACACTCTTCCACAGGCTCTGCTCATTGCTAGTAATCAGACTGACTTTCTTTGAACCTGACGAGGATACGGGCAGCAGTGCACGGGTAAGAAACCTGGCTAAGCAAATCATGGATGTTGAGAGACTTCTTAAAGTCAAAACACACAAAAACACAATATATTGTAATTTGTAAAAAAAAATAAATAAATAAAATAAAAAATAGACAAGATCATGAAATCAAACGTGCATAATATATTTTAACATTTGATATACATATATATTATTTACTATATACAGTAATATTATTAGAAATGTATAATTTTGTAGAACAACAACATTTTATAGAAATTATTAAGATGGCTTTGTAATATTTAACATTTTTTCTTGACTTTATTTCAGACTTCTTAAAATAAATGAGTAGCATACTATATAATTCATAGTAATGTCCATTTATGAATTATTACACTGTAAAACCCAAAAAGTTAAGGTAACTCAAACCGTTTGAGGCAACCGATTGCAACAAATCATTTAGGTTCAAAAACTAATACTAATGAGTACTGTGAACTTAATCCATTTGAGTAAACGAAGCAATTTGAGCACAGTAAAACCCAATAAATGAAGAGAACTCAAACCAACTGAGTACTGTAAAACCCAATAAGTTAAGGCAACTTAAACCGTTTGAGGAAACCAAATGCTACAAACCATTTGACTTAAACAACTAATCTATATGAGTACTGTGAACTTACTCCATTTAAGTTGAAGTAATGAGGTATTTAATTAAGTCATTACCTTCAACACTGAGTTCAAAACTAATTTTTAAATGAGTAGAATTAACTTTCAGTCAATTCTGAGTTAACTACAGTCATTTTATTTGATAAAGTGGACTGTTTGGTTTTACAGTGTACTAATTATTAATAAAATAATAAAATAATTATTAATTGCACTAATAATAACAATAATTATAAATAATTATAAATTAATAAGATGACACCTTCATAATATTTATTTAGTATTTATTTATAGTAAATAGTAATATCATAAAGTTTACACATGCATGCATGTTTATTTATTTACTTAAAATAATAAATGATAATTATTAGTATTAAGAAACTAACAATAATAATAATAACGATAATTATTAATATAATTATTCAAGAAAGTAACTATATAAAGTAAACAATAAACTCATATAAATTCATATAAACGTTGTAAAATTACCTAAAACATTTTCAAATAAAATACTGTTTTCCATTATTGTCAGTTTAAATATATGTGTATCCATGTAAATGTATGCATATTTTGCATATCTTATTGTTCCTAAATCAGTAACTCATCTAATAAGAACTGCATTGAAAAAGCAATCATACTTCAAACTACATTTTTTTCCATCTAAACTGCATTTTACTTTCCAGACATAATGAACACAGCCTCCTCCAGTTTGTGGTTTATCTATGGATAGATGGTGGAGGAGTGTGTGTGTGTGTGTGTGTGTGTGTGTGTGTGTGTGTGTGTGTGTGTGTGTGTGTGTGTGTGTGTGTGTGTGTGTGAGTGTGTGTGCTTTTGCAGGCCTGTGCCCATATATCAAGCGTCCCGCCGTTCTGTGCCTCCTTCCCTGCTGTGCAAATTTGTCCAATTAGCCACGGCCCCACAGGGTGGAATTCAGT
This sequence comes from Danio kyathit, assembly GCA_903798195.1. Taxonomy (NCBI): domain Eukaryota; kingdom Metazoa; phylum Chordata; class Actinopteri; order Cypriniformes; family Danionidae; genus Danio; species Danio kyathit. Next base: position 32,474,433 of record LR812533.1, on the reverse strand, counting down.
GTGAAATGGGCCTGCCACTGTCCACAGATTAACCAACAATAAAAACCATTTACAGCCCGGCCACGGCAGCACTGCAAACCTGCCATTAGCCCAAACCGCCAAAGGTCCAACTCGCGGTGTCCAGGTGGTGGTTTTATCACCTCTGGCTGATCAGCTCACACCAGTGACCCGCCGACTCACACCAAACCCCGCGAACACACACACTCAAGAGCTTCACGCATGTTAGAGAGCCTGCTGCTGTTTCTGTTCAGTTCTGGGAAATTATTACACAAAAGATAATCTGCATACAAGTTCCACTTCATTTTTTTTTTTGGCATAATAATTATAAAATATATATTTTTAAATAATTTTAATAATTTTAAATAATATTAATAATAATAATATTAAAATTACTAATACTTATTATTATTATTATAGTTTGTTTGTTTATAGATTGTATTATATTGTATTATAACTGAACAGTTTTCATTATAAAGTCTTATTTTTTTAATTAAACGTAGTTAAAAAAAAACTGAATAACAAACTGTGCTATAGATTTAAATTGTAAAACGTTTTAAAAAAGCATGTTCAACAAAATGAAAAATGAATTAAAAAAAAAAACTAATATTAAAATAATTATTACAATCACATAACATTATAAAATTATTTTAAAATTGAAAGTTTAATCATCATCTGTATAAAAAGATTACGTTACTATTTTAACATGAAAAAAAAACACGCAAAAAAAAAAATAAATAAATGGGGTTGAAAATGAAATGAAATACTAAACTAAATAAAATAACACAATTTCTATCATCTGTATAATAATCGTAGGCTCAAGCATTGGCATATCTTTGTTTATAAATCTATTCTGGGTTTACTCCCATCATATCTTCAAACTTACACTTGTAAAAAAAAAAAAACTGTCTCTAGCTATGCTTCGCTCTCAGGAAGTTTATTTATTGTCTGTACCATTGGTGCGCACTGAAATGGGAAAAAGGCTTTTAAATATGCAGCACCTTTTGCATGGAATAATCTCCAAACAAAGTTGCAGTTTAAAGAGTTGGTTTCACTATGCTTTTAAAAAGATTCTAAATGATTTGGAGTTTGAAACATGAATAGTTTTTATCTGTCATTGTATGTGCTTTTTGATGGATTAATGATGTTACCTCTTAGTTTAAGGTGTCCTTGCTACAGTGTAACTATTTATGAAACTACTTATTTTTTCAATACTTGGTTCAAAATAAAATAAAATAAAAAATAAAATAAAATAAAATAAAATAAATAAAGGCCAAGAAAAGACAAAGGCTGAGAGAGAAAAAATGCTAAACTAAAAAGTCAAGAATTTCAAAACATAAAAATAAAAAATGCAATAAGATATCATTTAAATAAATCAATCTTCTACTGCACGTCAATACCAATAATTGTGCCACTAATTTTGATGTGCTCTGTACATCAGCAACAACTCAATGCAATCCAGATGCCGTGTTGTGCCACAAAACAATTCTCCAGAGTGTTGTACAACAGCTTAACAATCCTAGACATGACTAATCAAATGAAGACAGTCTGAGACGGAGCAGGTTCCAGGAAGATGCTCCTGAGTTTCTGATAAACTGAAGAGCATCCATTACACTCAAGCCACTGCACTCACAGCACGCACAACTAACCAATGCATCAGGATTTCAAGATACTACAGACATGAATAGAGGGGGAAAAAAGAAATCTCGGTCAGTGGGTGGATAACCTGATGAATTCAGGATGACCAGAAAACCAGTGGTTGTCTTACATTTTTTTAATTGAATAAAATTTCCTTAAAAACTTGTATTAAATTGACATAAGGGATGATACTGCATATGGATGGGGTAAAAAAAAAAAATAACAACTCCGAAATTTCTCGAAACAGAGAAAAGTTGAGGGGAAATTGCTAATTCCCTTCAAAGGCCAGGTGAGCAAAAAAAATAAATTTTCTACCCCACTAAAGGCTTTTTTCTTATTATGTAGTTAATAACATAGGATATACTATGTGACCTTGAGTTGTTTCCATTTCACTTCTCGCGTGTGTTTTGTTGTGAGATGTAGTTTGGACAAGGTTGTCGGCGATTCTTCTTATTTTAAAGAAATCCCCCTGTCGCCGATCCATCTTGCAGTGTAAACAAAGCAGCGACGAAACACTACCACAGATAGCCATGCAGTGTGAAAACATATGTGACACGACTACTTTGAAAATCATGCAGTCTGAACTCAGCATAAGTAATCACAGCAAAAATATATTTCTGTCTAAATCATTATCTTTTTTGGTACTTTCGTCACCACTATCCCCTGACACATTTTGAAAGTGTATATAAGTATATATATATATTTGTATATATAAGTGTATTACATTATATTAAAAAAACACTTAACTTTAAATTCACAGATGCATGAAAATAAATGCAGTTTTTGACTGCAGTGTCTCGCCTTATGGCTTGTATGACTTAACAAAAATTAAGCTGAAACACGGTTAACTTGTTTTAATAATTTAAATTTAAATTAACACAAAAAAAACACGTTGTCTTGACTATATATATAATTTTATATTTAACTTATCATAAAAAATTTTGTCATGACATTTATTTTAAAGACAACTGTGAAAAAAAAAAAAGTTTTGCTTTGCTATCTGCATATAGTGAGGCTAGCACAGAAACACTTGACTAAAAAAAATGGATATAAAGATTGAACACAGATGAGTGTAAAGACTCTGACGCTCTTCATGCTCTGTTTTGACAAATCTGCCCATGTTATCTGGTGAGGTAAATCCGGCTAAACCTGGTGGTAATGTCTTCGAAGTGAAAGAGATTAATAAGTAACCGTTCCAAGGGCTTTAGCGTGGTTAAGATTCTTAACCCATTTAACCTCAGCTGGAACACAATCAAATTGGGACATGCGAGACCAAAAACAGCTTCAATGGTGAAATTTTTTTCCATGTTTGCTGCCTGTCGTGTTTTAGGTCAGCTCAAAGAAACCAAACAACAACAATTTCAATATGCTCTAACACTAAACTATAGGGTCAACTAAAATCATGTTTATCTGTTTAATGAACTGCATGGGTTGGTTTCACAAAAAAAATGTGGTATTGATAATAATAATAATAATAATAATAATAATAATAATTTGAGCAATAAGTTTAAGTTTGAAAAAAATATATTTTTTTAAATAAAAAAGGATAGGTTTCAATTACAAATGTATTTAAATGTAAAAAATTTTACCGCAAAAACCGAAAGCGATTTAAAATAGTGACACGTTTAATAGAAATATGAAATTAATTGAGTTAAACATGTTAAAAACAATGCAAAAAACCCACATGGGGTTACAAATAAAATAATGTAAAATAAAAAATAAAAAAAATAAATGTAAATTAAAAAAAAAAATGTAAATAAAATAAAATAACATTTAATTAAAATAATGTAAAATAAAATAATGTAAATTAAAATAACAAATTGTAAATTAAAATAAAATAAAGTAAAATAAAATAATGTGAATTAAATTAATGTAAAATAAAATAATATTAATTACAATAAAATAAACAAATAATGTAAAGTCAAATAAAATAATGTAAATTAAAGTAAAATAAAGTAAACAAAAATAAAATAATGTAAATTAAACAAAATAAAATAAAAAATAATGTAAATTAAAATAAAATTCTGTAAATTAAAACAAAATAAATAATATAAAATAAAAAATTTAAATAATGTAAAATAAAATATATATAATGCAAATTAAAATAAATTAAATAATGTAAATTAAAACAAAATAATGTAAGATAAAATAAAATAAATGTAAATAAAAATAAAATAAAAAATAATGTAAAATAAAATAAAATAATGTAAATTAAAATAAAATAAATAATGTAAATTAAAATAAAATGAAAATAATGGAAAATAAAATAAAATGAAATAATGTAAGTTAAATTAAATTAAAATAATAAAATAAAATAAAATAAAACCTGTTTAACAAACTACATGGTTAGTGTCATGGCTAGTGTGCACTTTAGTGTAAAAGGCAAGAGTAATAACTACCATCATCGTCGATGTTGTGAACACAAAAGTCATTCACGATGCAGAGAGCTTTGTGTGTGTGTGTGTGTATATGTCTGTGTATGGCCACAGGTGGCGTCTGATTGAGTGCGAGCGGATCTGTAACTCATCCAGCTGATGGCTCCTGCTTGATTTACACTGGTGTAATTTCTCTGCTGTGGGCGCGCTGATGTTGTTTTGGCAGAGCTGATTTAGTCATCTAGTGTTAAGAGTGAAGGGGGCGGCAGTGGAGGTTTTGATGTGGCCTGCATGTTTCTGTACATAATGAAAGATCAAAGGGGCTGCCGTGACCCTTCCACAGAAAGAGGACACTTAAATCATCCAGAGCTGCAGAGTCTAATGAAGATCAGCCTCAAGAATGACCACTTCAGCTCCTCCTGATCTGCAAATGTACTTAATCGCATAAGTCAACCCTCACGAGGCCGAGGAAAGCACAGCGACGCTATTTCATCTAGCTTTACAGCAAGCGCCGCAATATTAAAGACCAAAATCATGTTCACGGGCTCAGAGGAGCTTAAAATACTGCTGGTGTGTTGAGGAGCGTCAGATTGATGAATTCTTTCTCAGATGGAGATAATGGAAAGATGGCAATGCTAAATTTGGGCAAACACTGTGATAATGCAGCATAGTGAATTTAGTTCACGCTACACTGTATTCCCTTACAAAAGAGCATCAATATGGAGGAATTCAGTAAACATTTGTGTCATAGATCTCAAAAATTGCATTTTAGTGATTTACTACTAAAAAACAGGGCACTAAATAATATTTTGCCATTTTAAATCAAATTTATTCAATGTCCTTTTTACTTTTATGTGTTTGTTTATTGCAAACTTTGCTTTATTCACAACATTTTTCTGACACTAATGGTGCATTGGTGATAATAACTTTGTACAATTAATAGCAAATGTCCATATGTTGAATTGGGCAGGCTAAATTGTCTGTAGTGTATGAGTGTGAATGAGTGAGTGTGGATGTTTCCCAGAGATGGGTTGCAGCTGGAAGGGCATCCGCTGTGTAAAAATGTGCTGGATAAGTTGGCGGTTCATTCCGCTGTGGCGACTCCGGATTAATAAAGAGACTAAGCCGAAAAGAAAATGAATGAATGTTGTGTTACCATAGCAACTATAGTATTACCTCAACAGATTAATCAAAGTACTTTACTGGTCAAAACACAGTACATGCCAATATACATGTTCAGGGGCCCTGTGGAACAGCTTCTCCTCAAATGAAGAGGATGACAGGCAAAATGTCCTAATCTCATCAGCAATGTGGAAGACAGCAGACACTAGTTCACTTTATTTTAGTTGCCATGATAAAATGGGATTTATAGTGACATTTAATTTAAGAGTGAACAGTACAGTAGGCTTAAGTTTTTCCTTATTATTATTATCACAGTTACATTTCTGTTTGCGTTAGTTTTTGTTTAAATGTTTTTTTATTTCATTAGTATGGTGCACCTTTAGGATGTTTATTAAATGTATTCTTTACATCCAAAGACTATTCCAGGGGCGCCTTCGAGGGGTGGCCACGGCCACCCCTGTGTAAACTCTAGCCACCCCTGTGGCCACCCCAATATGATTTTGCTGTTGACATTATTAATTTAAATGTACTTATGTAAATGCACAATATTTCAAAAAATAAATAAATAAATAGCAGCCACTGAATTATTGTGGATTGATTGGTGCCACTAACGTAGCTGATTCACTTCCCCACCCCCCTCCCCGATCGTCGTTGACAACACGCACACACCTTCAATAGACAGCAATGGCAATTTATTATTTACCCTAAGGTACATCAATAGAAAAAGCTGTTTTAATAATAATGTGGCTCAAAAAGGAATATGGAAAAATGATATTATTAGAGTCTGTATAGCGAGTATGTGTGTATAATAATGCCTTTTGTTCATTTGTTTGTTTTATTAATTAATTCATTATTCTTCATTAATTTTAGACACGGCATATAACGTATGCTGTACAATAAAAGTATGTACGGAAGTCCTAAGAGGCCATGCATTAAAATATTTTTTCTCTCTTGTTATGTCGTGATCACGACTTAATTATCTCGTGATCTCGACATAACAAAAACTTGTTATGTCGTGATCACGACTTATTTTTTTTGCTTTAATTTATTTATTTATGTATTAATTATTATTATTATTAGTAGTAGTATAGTAGTAGTATTAGTATTAATATCTGGCAAATGTCAGGACACCGGCCTTGCGAAACAGGGAGAGAATAACTGCAGACGCGCATTCGTGCAACACATTAAAGGCGTTCAGAACAGCCATAATATGAGAGCAAACGCTCGTGCTCCTGATTAATGTACATTCATGATCATGATCATGTATATGATCATTATTTACAAAAATTTGCATCAACTGTTATCATTTTAAAGCAACTCTATGGCGCATTTTTAAAGTTGTAAATAATTTGCGGAAAGGATCAAATCAAGTGCAGGATCTTCATCATTCTTCATAATTTAATTCATGCATGCAGCAACTTATTTAGTGCCATAGAGTTGCCTTAAAATGGTAACAGTTGAGGGAATATTATTGTAAATAATGGTATAATCAAATACGTGAATATAATCATAAATGTACATTAATCATGAGCACGAGCGTTTGCTCTCATATTATGGCTGTTCTGAACGCCTTTAATGTGTTGCACAAATGCGTGTCTGCAGTTGGGCTATTCTCTCCCTTTTCGCAGGGCCGGTGTAGACTCTCTGGCCAGACATTTGCCACATATTATTAATAATAATAATAATAATAATAATAATAATAATAATAATAATAATAATAATAATAATAATAATAATAATAATAAATACATAAACAAAACATAAATGTAAAATATGTAAAAAAACATACATAAATAAAAGCAAAAAAAAAAAAAAGTCGTGATCACGACATAACAACTTTTTGTTATGTCGAGATCACGAGAAAATTAAGTCGTTATCACGACATAACAACTTTATTAAGTCGTGATCATGACATAACAACTTTTTGTTATGTCGAGATCACGAGAAAACGAGTTGTTATGTTGAGATCACGAGATAATTAAGTCGTGATCACGACATAACAAGAGAGAAAAAATATTTTAATGCATGGCCTCTTAGGACTTCCGTAAGTATGTGAAAATAACTGAAAAGTTATTTATATATATGAAACATGTTTAAAAACTAAATGTTTTTTTTTATTTTACTGAATTTGAATTTATTGATTTTTTTTTTTTTTGGGAATAAATTGCAGTGTTTCAAGAGTATTTAATTAAATGAATTAAAACCACATTATTTCATTTACCAGAAACAAAAATATAACATTACACTGAATTCATAAATGTTTTTGTGTGCCATCCCAAGATTTGGTGCGGCCTCTTCTAGCCACCCCTAAGAAAATTTTCTGGGGGCGCCACTGGTCTATTCTCTGTCTTAAAGTGTTTGAAACTGGAAATATCTCATCATATAACACAGCCAAAAATGTTATGGTTTATTAGATTAAAAATTTTAAATGTAAGTCTATTTTAGTATTTTGGTTATTGTTAATAAACAGTGCACCAATATAAATCATATCAAAAAGCACGAAAGGAAGAGGGAACACAAGACACAAATTGTGAGTCTGCATATAATCTCTGAGAACGTGCAAGAAAATTTGTGCGTGAGCAGTGCATATTTGAGAGAGTGAGAAAATTTGTGCGCGAGCAGTTTTGTCCACAAACAGAGGAAATCGGTGCACGAGCATCACACAAGGTAGAGAGCATAGAGACAGTTCTTCAATGTTATGTGAAGAAAACAACATTATTGTTTGTATGAAGTAGCCTACTTCATTGAGAATATGTGCTACCATTTTACTTTTTGCTGCTAGACGCATTTGCATCTTAATCTCTTCAGCACACACGAGATGCAATTAACAAAATACCAATTTCACTCAATTTTACTTTGCAGCATACAGGAGTTGTTGGTCTACTGCTGCCTCATTGAGGTCGTTTATGTAATTTTGGTTAATCACAAGTTGATCACCGAAGACATAACATAGCACAACTAAACTTAATGAATTAGACAGCAGTAGACCTGCAGTTTCTGTGTGATGTGAGGCAAAATGGACTATTGTGGTGAAACTCGTTCTTGTGGAATATGCTGTGGAGACGAGACGCAGCACTGTTCAGCACTTTTTCAGAAAATTACATTTGTATTTTTATGTATCTGAGCAATGTTCTTTCATAAAAGAGGTTTGTTTAATCAATACAGATCTTACAACCATACATAATCTGTATACATTTTATTTTTCTGGTAAAAAGACTCGAAAGTCAAACCGTAGGACTTCGGACTTGACTTGAGACTTGTTGGCCTTTGACGTGGGACTTGACTTGGGACTTGAGGGCAATGAATTGAGACTTACTTGTGACTTGCCAAACAATGACTTGGTCCCACCTCTGCTACACCACATACTGTATATTATTTCTAAAATATATATTTTGTGCTGCACAAAAGAGAGAAAGTCAGTCACCTCAAGAATGACGTGGCTGAAAACATAAACAACAACATTTTTAATCAGACTCTCAATTTAACCTTTTCCATAAATACTTCCTCTAAATATCAAACTGCCACAACGCAGAAAAAAGATACATCTGAACCAAGTGATACAGCACAATCGATACATGCTCTGGCCCATGTAAAGATGGCATCAGTATTGTGAAAAGCCTGCCAACATGCTGACAATGTTGGAGAGCAAACACATATTTTAATTCATGTCTGTTTGGCCTGAAAGAACATCCAGCCTCATCCGCCATCTTGACATGTGCATGCATCAGGCCGGCGCGGCAGTCTAATATTTCCTTAATGTAATGGGGTTTGATCTGGGGTGTCGGATGTCCGATATTGTGCTGTTTTATTACTGTAAAGAGTGCTGAGGGACTCTCGGGTTGAGGCTGGCAGGACCCTCTCCTCTTCTGCTGTTGTTAAAGCTTGTCTGTACGGCCCAATAACCACAGACGAATCAGCACTGCCAGAGTCTCATGGAAACTGATATACTCCCATCCCAACACTGCCTCCGGACACTGGATACTGATGGAGAGTATTAACGCCAAACCCTGCTGGACCACCTCACCTCGTACTGTATGCCACGCGAGCATATATACATGCTCACACACACACATAAACATGGACTCGACAGAGACCACATATAAAGTCTACATGCCCACATAATAATCTAAAAACCCACAAATACAATCACATGCACTCTACTTTAGAGCATACACAAAATTATTTTGGAGATGAGGATGAGGCAGTTTCATGATCTGGTTAAGTGCTTGTAATCCCAGTGTGTTCAGAAAATAAAAATGCACGCATTTTGAAACACAAATAATAAGGTTGGTTTATACAAGCCACATTTTACATTTTATGCCCTGTAGATCATTTGGAAAATGAGAGTCATAAAATTTAATTACCAATGACACAAAACAAAAAACAAAACAAAACAAAACACAAATATATTACAAATAATCTAAATAACACACAGAGAGGTAAGTTTAAATTTTACCAAAGTTGTTTTCACTTTTAATTACAAATATATAATAAATGTGAAAAATTCTACAACTAAAATTCAAAAACTAAGAGACTAGTTACTAGTAAAAACACAGATTAGTTATATGAAATGGAATGAGTTAAATAAAGTTGCAAAAATGCAATGCAAAAAAAATACAGGGCCGCAGACACATACATTAATTTGTTTTCCTTCGGGTTAGCCTTTATTAATCAGGGGTCCCCACAGCGGAATACATCGCCAACTTATCCAGCATATGTTTTACGTAGCAGATGCCCTTCCAGCTGCAACCCAGTACTGGGAAACATTCATACACACTCATTCACACACATACACTATGGTCAATTTATTTTATTCAATTCACCTATAGTGCAAGTCTTTAAACTGTGGGGGAAACCAGAGCACCCGAAGGAAACCCATGCGAACACAGGGAGAACATGCAAACTCTACACAGAAATGCCAACTGACCCAGCTGGGACTCAAACCAGCGACCTTCTTGCTGTGAGGCGACCACTGAGCCACTGTGTCACCCCTCAAAACAAAACAAAACAAAACGGTAAGTTTAAATAAATAAAAAACGATTTTTAAATTTTATTTACAAATGTATTTTAAATGTGAAAACTAATTCTACCACAAAACAAAACAGATTGAAAACAGTGTGTGGTTTAATAGAAATTTGAAATGAAATGAGTTAAATAAGTTAAAGACAATGCAAAAAAAGAAAAAATGAATAGAAGGAAATATGGTGTCAAAATATAAAACAAAACAAAACATAAAATTGATAAAATAACGCTTAAAAATGCAAAAGTCAAACTACATGCTGTAATGTTTGTCATATCAATATATATATATATATATATATATATATAACAAAATCAGCGACAGAACCAAAACTATAGTTTGCTATAGTTTTAGTTGATATACAGTATATGACACAACATCAAAACAATTTCAAGACAAAACAGCGCTAGAGCACTAATACTTGCAACCCTGATGCAACAGAAAGGTTTCAAGATCAGTGAAATTATAAGAAAATTACATTTTCCATTTTTTAATTTACAGTTATTTTGACTCGAACCAGCAGCCTTCTTGCTGTGAGGCGACAGTGCTAATCACTGAGCCACTGTGTTGCCCCAACCCTGTACAATAATAGTAAAGTATGGTACATCGTCAAAACAATATCATAACAACACAGCATTACAGTATTATCACTTGTAATCCTGAGTCTAGAATGATCCCTTCATCTGAAAATGACATTCACAAACAAATCTGAATCCTGTAAAACTGTCAATTTCTCCATAATAACCAAACTGGAAAGCAGACGGTTGGACCCCAGTGATCTCTGATTCTAATGCAGCAATTTACAAAGCTGGTTATTGACTTTGATGTTAAAACTATCCGGGAGAAACGTTAACCATGGTATTGATCAGTCAGAGGGAGCACTCAGCATCTTCATCTTCATGCATGCTCCATATTGATTGTTTTAATATACTCCGCTCCGCTGCTTAAACTAGGAGATGATTCTGCTTTATATCTGCAAAAGCAACAACCCCAATCTGCTTATCACATAACGTCCATGGCAACAAAAAAAACTATATTAAAAAAAGATGCTGTGGGTCTGTGACAGTGTTGTTGGATTAAGTTAACTGCTTCTAATCCAATAATGATAAACTGCAATTCAAAACAAAAATGCATGTATACTAAAACATTAGAAAAAATGATCCCAGATTGATACACAACCTATTTGCCTCTTTTTTTCATTTTTTTTTTTTTTAAATTTGGAATATTGTGGTATAATACCAGCAACAAAAAATAATGAAAAAATAAACAGAAATAATTAAAAAATACAAATAAATAAATAAATAAATAAATAAATAAATAAAATAAAGTAAAATAGATCAAGTAAAACAAATAAACATATAATTAAATAAAAAACAAATAAAATACATAAATAATTAAGATTAAATACCTGCCCTTTATAATAAAAAAAAAAAAAATGATTGCACTAAATCTCCAGAGCCCAAAAGCCCCCTCTATATTCCATATATTCCAGAGAATTTGGAATATTGTGGTATAATACCAACAAAAAAAAAAAAGAAATGAAAAAAAAAAAATAGAAATAGTTTAAAGATACAAACAAACAAATAAATAAATAAATAAATAAATAATTTAAGTAAAATAAATAAAGTAAAATAAACAAATTTATAATTTAACAAAAAATTTTACAATTAAAAACATTATTGCACTAAAGCTCCAGACAAAAAACAAACCCCTCTATATTCCAGATATCCAAAAATACAGATACTAATATCTTATTAGCAAAGCGTACACTCAGTGTAGCACATAACGGTATGACGCATGATGTGCCCCACACATGATTTTGCTTCTTGTTTATATACACTATGAACAGCAGCTACGCTAATTATTCTCCTTATTCTGTATTTCCACCTGGGGGTTCTCATCCCGAGGCCCTCAGACTATGCAGTGCCACTGATGCGATCCAAGACCAGTGACGAGATGATCCTAAGGTTTTCTGGACCAGGCCGTATCCTGAGCAGCTGCTGTGGTGGTCATCGTGGAGTGAGAGCCTGAGACTGTCCCCTGTGACGCTCCAAGGAGAGACGAGTCTTCGCTGAGGTCCAGCTTCATGCGCCTAGACTGCAGCTCTGCACAAGACGTTTGGCCACAGGAGAAATGGTCGTGCCCAACCGAGCCTGGTTTCTCTCGAGGTTTTTTAAATCTTCACTTTCGCCAATTGGTGAAGTTTTTTACTCGCCGCTGTCGCCACTGGCTTGCATGGTTCGGGATCTGTAGAGCTGCGCATCGATGGATTTGCTCTGCAGTGTTTGGACTCTCAGTAGTGATTATTAACCCACACTGAACTGAGCTAAACTGAACTGAACTTAATCGCTGAAAACTGAACTGACACGGTTTCAATTCACTATAATCTTCCATGTGAAGCTGCTTTGACACAATCTACATTGTATAAGCGCTATACAAATAAAGATGAATTGAATTGAATTGAATTAATATTCAGCAATTTCTTTTGGTAAACTAGAAGTTATTTCTAGGAGAAACTTAAACTAGAGGACACTTCTGCTTAATATCTGCAAAAGCAACAACCCCAATCTGTTTATGACAAAACATCCATGGCAAAAAAAAAAAAAGGCTGTGGGTCTGTGGCAGTGTTGTTGGATTAAGTTAAGTGCTTCTAATCCAATAATAATAATAAAAAACTGTTTTTCTAAATTAAAATGCAAGTATAATAAAACACAAAAATGAGCCCAGATTGATACACAACCTATATTTGCTTCTTTTTATTTAACTCTAGAGAATTTGGACTATTGTGGTGTAATACCAGTAAAATACCAGTAATAATGTTGTGGTATAAATCCAATAACAGTAAATTGCCCTAACAATAATGAAAAAATATATAGAAATAGTTTTAAAGTACAAATAAAAATAAATAAATAAATAAATATACAAATAAAGTTTGTATATATATATAGTTGAAGTCAGAATTGTTAGCCTCCCTGAATGGATAGCCCCCTGTTCATTTTTTTCCCCAAGTTCTGTTTAACAGAGAGAAGATTTTTTTCAACACATTTCTAAACATAAGAGTTTTAATAACTAATTTCTAATAACTGATTTATTTGATCTTTGCCATGATGACAGTAAATATTATTTTACTAGATATTTGTCAAGACACTTCTATACAGCTTAAAGTGACATTTAAAGGCTTAACTAGGTTAATTAGGTTAACTAGGCAGGTTAGGGTAATTAGGCAAGTTATTGTATAATGATGGTTTGTTCTGTAGACTATCGAAAAAAAAAATCTAGCTTAAGGGGCTAATAATTTTGTCCTTAAAATGGTGTTTAAAAAATTAATACCTGCTTTTGTTCTCGCCGAAATAAAACAAATAAGACTTTCTCCAGAAGAAAAAATATTATCAGACATACTGTGAAAATGTCCTTGCTCTGTTAAACATCATTTGGGAAATATTTAAATAAGAAAAAAAAATTAAATGGGGGGCTAATAATTCTGACTTCAACTGTATATATTCATATATACTTAAATAAATAAATAAATATATATATATATATATATATATATATATATATATATATATATATATATATATATATATATATATATATATATATATATATATATATATATATATATATATAATATAAAAAAGAAATTAAATAAATTAAGATTGATTGGCCTATACAAAAAATGATTGCATTAAAACAACAAACAAAACACTCCAAAAGCTATATTCCATGTATCCCAAAAATAATAATAGATACTAATTTTCAGCAATTTTCTTAGTAAACTAGTAATTATTTTTAATTAATTCTGCTTCCTATCTGCAAAGGCAACCACACAAATCTGCTTATCCCATAAGGCTCATGCCAAAAAAAAAAAATCCAAAAACATGCAGGCTGATTTACAACAGGCTTCCTGTAGAATATTCAAAATCTCACTCAGCTTTGGTATAAAGGGCCGGGCAAATGACCTCTCCAGGTTTTACGCGTCAGACACAACATCCTGCAGACCTTAACGCTTCAGACAGACAGCGTCCTGGCATGATGAATAGCGCTGTGACAACTCGCTCCAGCAGAGACGGACTGATTCATTCACCACCACCAGGGGTGTCTGAGTGCACCCTGACCCACCTCCTGCCCTCTCACTGGGCCCCGATATATGCTGCGGCGGCCCCGGGATAATGGATGGGAGTCTGGAGGGCCGCTGACAGCTCTGGAAACATGTGGCCTAGATTTTTCAGGAGGCCGAAAGCATCCCCATGACAGCAGAGCTCTGTCACTGCCACCCAGATCTGCCGATCAGCATGCGCCAAAGCTACCTGAACCAGCCGCCACCTGCCCCGACACTTTACCCTGATTGGGACGACAACTGCAACAGCTGGCCGGGGATTAGGTGGGTAGCGCCGGCAAGCACGGAGGGTCATAGCAAGCCAAAGCCAGGCCTGGCACCTGTCACCAGCTCAGACCTGACTACATGTAACCCCCTCCCTGATCGTTTAGTGCTGATGCCTAATAGGCTCGCATACGGAGATCAGCGCCGGTCACTCCCTCTCGACTCAATATCATAGTGCTGATAGTCATTTCTACATGATGGGGCTTACAGTTCCCACACAGCTTCTGAGCTGCCAGGGATCAGTGAGATATTAATGGGACTTATCAACACATGTGGGTGCAAAAGGGCCGGCAATTTTACGCCCCTGATCCGCAAGGGGTGAAGGCCAATCCCAGAGAGAATATATCCGCAGTAGCACAGGCAGCTCTCAGCACCCAGTCTGGCTCTCGGCTGATGGCTCAATCAGAGTAAATGTAAGGACAGATGGTAATGTATACTGCACACATAGTTACGCTTAAATACGACATCAGTGATATATGTCACATATTAGTCAGAAAGTTGTCCAGGAGTACCAAAATGGAAATCGAAATGTTAAACATTTAATGGCATGTGTGGTTTAGCTCTTAAGTAAAAAAACTAAAAAACTTTTACTTAATATTTTACTACATTACTTACATTTCGATATTTTATATTAATATTAATAATTATCCACACATTTGAGTGAAAATTATTATCCCTACTGTGAAATATTTATTCATTCATTCATCCATTCTTTTTTTTTTTTTCGGCTTAGTCCCTTTATTAATCTGGGGTCGCAACAGTGGAATGAACCGCCAACTTATCCAGCAAATGTTTTATGCAGCGGATGCCCTTCCAGCTGCAATCTATCACTTGGAAACATCCATACACTCTCATTCACACTCATACACTACGGACAGTTTAGCTTAACCAATTCATCTGTACCACGTCTTCAGACTGTGGATGAAACCGGGGCACCCAGATGAAACCCAAGTGAACATGGGGAGAACATACAAACTCCACACAGAAATGCCAACTGAACCAGCTAAGGCTCGAACTAGTGACCTTCTTGCTGTGAGGTGAGCGTGCTACCTACTGGGCCAACGTGACACCCGTAAAATATATACAGTATATATATATATTTTTTAGATTTCTCAAGTGATATTTAATGGAGCAAGGAATTTTTTATAGTATTTATAATAGTTTATCTTTTGGAGAAAGTCTTATTTGATTTATTTTGGCTAGAATAAAAGCAGTTTAAAATTTTTTAAATGCCGTTTTAAAGTTAATATTATTAGACCCCTTTTTGGCTACAAAACAAACCATTAATAGACAATAACTTGCCTAATTACCTCACCTTGCCTAGTTAACCTAGTTAATTAACCTTTAAAATGCACTTTAAGGTGAATACTAGTATATATCTAGCAAAATATTATGTAGTCATCATCGCAAAGACAAAAGAAATCAGTTATTAGAAATTAGTTTTATACCATGATTAATAGAGAATAATAATAATAATAATAATAATAATAATAATAATAATAACAACAATAACAACAACAACAACAACAACAATATTAATTAATATTAGAGTGATTTCTGAAGAATCATGTGACTCTGAAGACTGGAGTAATGAAGCTGAAAATTCATCTTTAAAATCACTGGAATAAATTATTAAATTAAATTATAAACTACTTTTGAACAGTTATTTAATGCAATAATTTATTAAATAAATAATTTGCAGTTAATTTAGTGCAATAACATTTCATAATTTTACAATTTGTACTGTGATGGTGATGAACTAAATGCAGCCTTGGTGAGCAGGATAAGCTTATTTTAAAACATTTTAAAATCCTACTGACCCTAAACTTTTGACCGGTAGACTATGTGGTAAAGCCACCAAGAAACAAAAAAAAGAAAGAAAAAAACACAAATCAGCATTGTGTTACTGACCCATATATTTAAACCCAAACTTAAGGCTCTGCTTCTTTAAACATCACTAGGAGAGTATCAGTTTATTCACATGTTTACCTTGAACACCAAGATGACCAGTGTTGTTTGGGCGAAATGTTAGATGCAAACAGGTGGCTGAGGCTAATTGAACTTGTAGTGACCTCAAATACACAAGTGTTACATTAGATCTTGTCACAAGAGATGCTTCCAAGAAAGACCTCAGTGGGCATGTGAGAACGAGGGACGGAGAGAGGGAGAAAGTTGTCAGAAAATAGCAGCTAATCCCCCTGCCGCCCCGCTCATTGTGATGGGTGTCAGGAGGTCACAACCAGGCTTATTCAAATGGCCCATTAAAACAGAGAAGCACAAACACCGGTCTGATACCTCTCGCTTTCCTATTCACACACGTGACACAAAACAGGAGGGTTTAGCTGCTGGAATTAGCAGGGGTTAGAGATTCAGAGTCATCCGGGTCGTCCCAGCATGACCTGCAGAGGAGCTTTTGGAAACGTTCTTTTAGTTTATGAGTGATCTAATAGACTATGAAGCTTGGTTATCCCACTGAATGTAGCGTCAGCATGGCCATGTTGGGTTGCAGGACCACAGACTCCCTGGGCAGAAGCTGCCCTGAGTGACAAGAAGCAGACCCGTTTTTTCCGCCCCTAACTCCGTCCCTGGCGACGCCACTTTTAACAGAGGAGTCTCTTACATATTACGGCTCCAGCCACTCCAGGCCTCTTCCCAAGGTTAGATTGCATTACACCTTGGAGAGAGAATGAAAAAAAAAAAAACTTCAAACTTCTTATGCAGTTGCTTGCTGCCTGTTCTGCCGCTCTGAGGCCATAATGGGTGTCATTAAGTGAAAAACGATAACTCGGGCAGATAAAACATTCTTCGGGGCCATGAGATACACTCTCCTGGCATTTTTCAAAGCTGAAGTACCACACTATGGGATGGCGGTACAAAGGGAAAAGGTTCAGGGACATGTTCATTAGGCCTCCGAAAAGCACATTTCCACCTAGAAGTCTATGGTGTCCAAGTCCAAAAGGGTTTAAATTTCAGGCTGAGCCTTATACAAGGGCTCAAAAACTACGCTTGTACGAATAATCGACGAGCATTAGAGGAACACAGCATGTCCATTCTGCTCAGAAATATCACTTCCCATTACTTAATTTGACTGTTTATACACTTGAGCTGGGACGTAATGAATGTGGATAGAGGACGCTCCTTTCAGGCGCAGATTCTGAAGAATACCACAGATTCCTCATGTCAGACTTCAAAGGCCAATAGTTACTCGCAATTAGAGTGAGTGAAGCCTGTTGGATAGGCAATAGTTAGATGCTCCATTCTGATAGCATAGTGGACAGTAAATGGAGCCATTTACCTGCAGCCGTCACTGATCTCGGGTTATTTCACCCATCATGGATGATCTCAGGAGATTCAGCATACCTCCAGACACTGGCAAACTGGACTCTCTCTTGTTTGTAAATGGCTTTATGACTTTCAGCAGCGTAAATTAAGGAGTATCAGGAAAAAGGTTTGATTTTTGTTATAAATAATAACTAACTTTAACGTGATTATGTGTAGAAAAACCTATCCTTTGTACTTTAGCTATTTTAAAAAAAGATATAAATTTAAGTGATGGCTCACATAAAACCAACAGCATTTAGCAATTTGGTTATAAAGGTATGACTTTCATCTTCTGTGGAACATAAAAAAAGATATTTAAAAAAAAATGTTGCACTGTTCTTCTTTGTTTTTGAACCACCTAAATTATTATGGTTGTTATGAGTTAACATTAGGACTACAAATCAGGTTTTAACAGCAGTGTGCTCTTTGGATTTACCGAATTTAAATAGAAATAAATATGTTTATTCTATTACATTTACAAGCTGTGTTGAAAATGTTTAGATTTTATTGTACTGTTTGTTTATTTAGTTATTTTTAGTTAAAACGACTTTTTTTTGGTTTGTTACCAAAATTCTTTGTAATAATATAAAATGAGTAAATGGTATAACAATCATCATTCTCGGGTGGACTTAACACTTAATTTATTTTAAATGTATAACATTTAATTTTTTAATATAATTTAACTATAGTAAATATATCATTTCAAATAAAATATATATCATTCGTTTATTCATTTTCTTTTCGGCTTAGTCTCTTTATTAATCTGGGGTCGCCACAGCGGAATGAACTTATCCAGCATACTGTATGTTTTACGCAGCGGATGCCTTTCCAGCTGCAACCCATCACTGGGAAACATACACACTCATTCACACACATACACTATGGACAATTTAGCTTACCCAATTCACTTATACCGCATGTCTTTGGACACGTGGGGGAAACTGGAGCACCCGGAGGAAACCCACGCGAACAGAGGGAGAACATGCAAACTCCACACAGAGATGCCAACTGACCCAGCCGAGGCTCGAACCAGCAACCTTCTTGCTATGAGGCGATCGTGCTACGCTAAGTATATATATATATATATATATATATTTAATGGTGTACTTCATTTTCAGGCAACCAAAATTATCAGCCATTTTTTTCAGTCAAAATAGAAAAACATCCTAAAACATGAGGGAAAAAAAAGACCCAACAGTTTCTGCACAGATTTAGCAGATTTCATTCTTCCCCAAGCTGTAGCTTTTGCCAAGTGCATTCAGAATTTTAATTCCCTAATGTAAATACTTTAACTGCAAAGACTAAAATATGCTCCAAATATCTAAATCTACATCTTACCAAAAAGATCTAAATTAACTGTATTAAAAATATAAATAAAAAAAATACAAAAACATTCTCAATAGCATCAAACAAAATAAACATAGTCACCAATGAAATAAACTATATTGTGCGCAAATAAAATGATGTATAAATAAAATTTCCCAAATGTCAGAGAAAAAGTTAAGAATTAGCTCTCAAAATAAGTGTGGAGATGAGACTTCATGGTGACAATCTATGGTCAAGACGCTGTTTACTTGGCCACCACAGGCATGGATAAACACTCATAGCAGATGACAAACAAGATATACAAGCCTTATTCTCTTGCGGGAAGAAGTCTGCCAGCCACCAACAGGGTCTTGTCTGCAATAAGGAGTCTAAATGATTTGTACAATAACACTTGATATTTGCTGTCGCAAAAACCTCCAACGCATCTACAACTAATCCAAAGTCAAACTATAAAGAGACAACAGCTATGTTCCCATCCAAAATATGCTAATTAAATGTATGCGTAAAACTGGAATATTGCATTAAACTTCTACAAATAAAGCACTGTTTCCATCCAATGAGTCAAAGAGAACAAAACTGTTACTTCCTAATAAACTGGCTCCAAATTTTAAAATGAAAAGTGCGATATGCTGTGGTAGGAGATGCCAGTGTGGGGCTTTTTTTCACTTACTGTATAATAAATTACTTGCACGTCAGAAGATGAAAACGAAATGCAGTGAACGTGACTTTTAGAGACCGCTCTTTGGGTGCACAGACACGCAAGACAGTTTTAAGAGGTAATAATACTGAACAACTTTGATGATGGACATTTGCTAAGACATTTTAGAAAGACCAAAACAACATTTCAGATGTTTTACAATGTGGTCAGTCTGCTGGTATGTCCGTTAATGGCATCCAGTTACGATATGAAAATGGATTGCCGCATGTTTATTTATTTTTTGTTTAATTAATTATTTTCATGACTGTTGTTTGTTGTTTTTTTTTTTTTGTTTTATTATTATTATTATATTTTTCTTTTAATTTTCAAATGTCTAATTGTTAGAATGCAAGTTTTATGTTTGTTTAAAAAAAGTGTATTTTCAAGTGAACTAGCATTAAAGGCACAGGCCACAAAAACAGCTAAAATGTGTTCAGAGCAGAAAATCCAACATTCTGAAAGGTATAATAAATAATCTGATGGGTGTTTTGAGCTGAAACTTTACAGACACATTCTGGAAACACAAAAGACTTATCTTAAATCGTGAAAAAGGGGTAAAATAGTAGCCCTTTAAAACACTTAACTTTTTTTGACAGCATTCTTTATTTGTTAAAGTGTTCCCATCGTAGTTTACACACATTTTTTCTTAGCAGATAGGAAATGTATCCTACATAATTTTCAATTGTCCTAAATTTTCAAAATTTATGCACATCCTTTTGTTTCCATTAACCACTTTTAAATGCCGTAGTGCAAAATGTGCATATAAAATAGGTGGATGGAAACATAGTTATTGAGACTTCGATATGTTGGGTATGTGTGGTAGCAGAGCTCTATGAGTTGTCATTTCTTAAAAAAAAAGCTAACATGCCAAAACAGCAGAATTCCCTGAAAGTCTTACAATTTGACCCTTGCTAAGCAGCTGCTCAAATGGAGAACGGCTCCATTGACGCCTACAGAGGACTGAGTCACCAGCACCTTTCCCCAACAGCAACGCATGGGTGGTCCGCAGCCTCGGGCCACCGTCTAACACAAATCACAGACTAATTGTTGTAATTCTACACATGGTGACAGTTTTAGACCGTGAAGCGTGAGGACCAGTGCCGCTGAACCAGCTCCAAGGCGATGGGAGGCCTTCCAAGTGTCAAAGCTTTCTTAAGGGCCACACCACCCCAGACCGCCATACATCATCAAAGCCTTCTCTCTGCAGGAGCAAGAACAAACAACTTTGAACAAGTCATTAGCACAGTTTGTTGATGAAAGAGAGGGGATAGCGTACGTCGAGGAAGCATTTGGTTTATTTCAGCCTGGAGGAGAGTGAGAGCAGGGCAGGTGGTGTTGAGAGATCCAGATACTTTGGATCCGGTTAACCGTGAGCTCTATGAGATCACTTCCTTCTATATTGGGACTCTACTGAGTGCCCTTCCTTCATTCCTCCTGGAGATCTGATCTAATGCTTCATCACTTTTTATTTTGTGTTGAGTGCTTTTGTGTTTGGCATACACCGATAATCCAATTCTGATAGAACAATATATTTATAAGGTATGGAGTCTGCAAGATTTTGAAAATGTCTCTGAAAGAAGTCACTTAAGATGGGATCTGACTACATAATATCGGCCTAATTTTTTGGCAGAACTGGTTTGATGTTGGATGTTGTGGTTATTTGTAAACATCAATGACTAGATGCAAAAATGTATCATTTTAGTGAGTCACAGTGGATTACAACAGGCTGTGTGTATAAGGCCCTGTTTACACTAATACGTTTTAGTTTTAAAACGCATAAGTTTTGCTATGGTTACGCCTTTCGTCCACACTACGCCGGAGTTCTCGAGCCCAGAAAATGGAGCATTTTGAAAACGCTGGAGAGGCCGTTTTCATTTTAAACCACTGCTGCTCCTTGTCAGTGTGGATGAGGGAAAATAGAGACATCTGAAAACGGAGGAGTGGCTGCAGACATTCACCATCTGATTGGGGCTTTTTCTCAATATTAAGTACACAAAGTTCAGTCCATCCTTTCCTTGTAAGTTCAGACTTTGTGAGTTTGATATGGAAAACAAACTCCCAAAAACATGTCAGGTAAATCTTCAAAGGGAACAGTGTAGGTTATTTATATCCTCATTCGCGTCACCCTGCTACATTGTTTCACGATCTTAATAAATGAAAACATGATATAAGGAACTGCATTTTGGTATTAACAGACACTAAAAATGTTGAGGCATCGAGTAGCTATACATTTATATGACTGTCATCTTCACTGTATGCATGTTTATAACAAAATGGAGCCTATAACATAATTACCTCCTTTCATTTTCATTGAAAAATATTAAACATACCCTGTCTCTTTTGCTGAATATCAGTTTTAATAATCAATAATGATCATTAGGCCTATAAAAGTATAATGTGCAATAAGTTTATGTAGGAAATAAAGGCAAGCAATCGGTCAAATGTGCAGAATCAGCCTACATGGTTACATAAATTAATAGGTATATTAACTTTTCTTTGCGCTCAGCCAAAACACATTACGTGAGATCAAGTAATACATTCAAAAGACAGAAGAGTCGTTAGATAGAGACAAGATGAATTAAATATCATGTTTAACAACTATAGTGAGATGAGATAAAGCAGTATCCTTGATGAACTGTCCGACATGTGCTGCTCTCACCTGGGGAGGTGTGCTCAAATCACCCACTGACTGCCTTAAGCTCAGACCTCTGCATACGATGCAGCGCATGCCAGAGTGTGTGTGTGTGGTCATGTGATGTGCATTTTCAGCAGTGTAGTGTTTTCAGAAATGCTAGGTGAAACACCAGTGTGGACGTGAATCATTTTGCATTCTAAAATGCCATTTTAAAACTAAAACGTATTAGTTTAAACAGGGCCTAAGTGAACATCAAATCAAATCA
Source organism: Danio kyathit (assembly GCA_903798195.1). Classification (NCBI taxonomy): domain Eukaryota; kingdom Metazoa; phylum Chordata; class Actinopteri; order Cypriniformes; family Danionidae; genus Danio; species Danio kyathit. The sequence continues at coordinate 32,451,653 of LR812533.1, read as the reverse complement.
AATCAAATCACTTTTATTGTCACATCATCAGCAGCACGTGTGCTATGATGAGTGAAAAGCTTAGGTGCTGGCTCTGATAGCAAAAAAGTGAAAAATAAAGGAAAACTGACTAATTATGGACAGTTGAACCTGTGATAGCACTATCACAGAGAGGCTCTAAATCATTTTCCAAAACTTTTCCATTCAATTCATCTTTCAATTCATCTTTATTTGTATAGCGCTTATACAATGTAGATTGTGTCAAAGCAGCTTCACATGGAAGGTTGAAGTGAATTGAAACAGTGTCAAATCAGTTTTCAGAGATTAAGTTCAGTTCAGTTTAGCTCAGTTCAGTGTGGGTTAATAATCCCTACTGAGAGTCCAAACACTGAATGTTCCTCACTGGTGAAATGATCTTCCCAGTCTCATGCGGACTGCTGATTCTCTGGTATCATTCAATTGATAACTAAAAAACCATCTCTTCCACAATCACCTGAGCACTTAGTTAAAAAACAAAAAACACTCCCCGGTCTTTACTCTAGCTCTTAATTCTTAACAGTAATTCTAACTCTTAACAGTTCCTTTGTATATTTAGCACTTGTGTGTATTGTCTCTTGTTGAATTGCAGAATGCCTCCTGATTTGTAAGTTGCTTTGGAAAAAAGCATCTGCTAAATGACTAAATGTAAATGAGTTATCCGAAAAATATGTACTATTGGCCAATACAAACTTTAGTAGAGATTTAATGTTCATTCCCAATTTGTGTCCTTAAACACAGTAATTTATCTCTTCTACAACCTCAAAGAAAAAAAGCTAATATTACATATTATTTTCTTCTTATTGTTAAGATTTGGCTTTTTGGCTTTATCATTACAGGACAGTATCTTGCCAGCAAGTGAAGCTGGAGAAAAAGAGAGAGGGGGGATGGAATTGAGAAAGTCAAACTCGGGATGCCCACAGTGCAATGGCACAATATGTCAGCGCTCTGCGCATGAGTAGGGCCAGACAGAATCTGCGGAATTTTTTTTGCTATTCTGCACAGAATATTGTAAAAAATCTGCAGATTTATGTGGAATAACTTTGGGAGTATCGTATCTAAAAACGTAATATGTAAAAAATTATACATTTTTAACTTTTATTTAATGTTTACAATGTAAATCCTATTAGATCCATTTATTTGGCAAACAAAGCAAATCTCTCAAATAATATAATATAATATAATATAATATAATATAATATAATATAATATAATATAATATAATATAATATAATATAATATAATATAATCTACCATATATCTACTAAAAGACAGAAATTATTACTTTACAAACTGTATTGTATGTAAATATATTGTAATATTACTGAAATTAATTTAAAAACGGAATAAATATATGGCTGCATGGTGGCACATTGGGTAGCACGTTCGCCTCACAGCAAGAAGGTCGCTGTTTCAAGTCTCGGCTGGGTCAGTTGGCGTTTCTGTGTGGAGTTTGCATGTTCTCCCCGTGTTCGTGTGGGTTTCCTCCGGTTGCTCCGGCTTCCCCCACAAGTCCAAAGACATGCGCTATAGGAGAATTGGAAGGGCATCCGCTGCGTAAAACATATGCTGGATAAGTTGGCGGTTCCATCCGCTGTGGCGACCCCGGATTAATAAAAGGACTAAGCCAAAAACAAAATGAATGAATGAATGAATGAATGAATAAATATAAATTTCCACACATTTACAAACAACTAAAATAACAGATTCAATTATGGGCTGAAAATCTGCACACAGATTCCTTGTGGGCCTACCCATGAGGCAGTTACCCAATTTCCTCTATCAAACTGTCAGTCAGAGCTCCAGTATGTACAGTAAGTGTCCCTAATGCTAATTGCTACTTTGTGAATCACACTAACCAAACATTATTTTCTCCTGATGATCTGTGGAAAAAGCTTTTGTGTTTGTTTAAAAAGAGGTGAAGCATCAGAAGCTGTGGCGCAAGATGTTCCTGCTGTGTGGTGAAAGAGGGAATGAGTTGGCAAAGCCTACATTGCCTTTAAATGAAGGCCAAAACACTTCTTTCCAACCAAAATGGTGACAGTGCCCCCAAAGATTAGCAAGACCACCTTGAAGTGGGAAAAAATACTGCTCAACTCATTTGATTATTATGTCTCTGCTGGCCGCCAAGGTTATATTTAAGCATTCCCATAAAGGCTGTCAGAAATAAGACTTGGGAATGGTCTGGCCTTAGATGGTCTGTGTGTGTGCGGACAGAGGAAGTAGCGTTTCTCCTCAAACAGCTCAGTGTGTGTTTAAGGGCAGCTCTGGTCAGAGCTGTCACACACAGTGGGATAATAATAGGATGTGTTACGTCTATAATGCAAACAGTTTCCTTCCCACGTTACGTGGGCTGGTGTCACTTGGTTTATCACTTCTTTTTTTATAAATATGTATATTTAATTATATATTATTTTATTTTTACTTATATTACACAAAAAAACAACAACAAGAAAAACCCTTGAGAACTTCCTTCAAGAATTCACAAGAAAAAAAAAGAATTAAGAAAAACAGAAAATAAAAACAACGCACCCCCATTGACTTGGCTCCCAGGCATATGGACATTCCTTGTTTATCTTCAATTATAAATAACTTTGGGAAGTTGTGGATCAATACTTTCCCTGTGACATGCTGAAGAGGGGGAGGAACATCAGCATGGCCATTCTAACAACTTTTTTTGACGAATATCTCTGTGACTTCACACGATGCACAGTTCCCATGGCCCTTCACTGTGAGCATACAGAGGAATACATCACGCTCACTGCAGAGAAAGACACCAATTTAGAGATTACAGACCAAACTTTGGCTGTGTTTAAATGACCAACACATAGACAGCGGAGAGAAAAGACAAGAGGTTACAGCTACTGGTGTTTTTACTGGCCTGGTTTCACTTTTGAAGGATTTTCTTCGGTTCCAGCCAAAGATACTATACACACTTTATTACATTCAAAAGCTATCATTAGGACAGGATTGGAAACTGTAATTGGATTGTGATGGGGGAAAAAGTTGTCAAAATATAATTATTTTTAAAATATGGGGAGAAAATGTCTATGAGCCAACACAATAATACTGTTCTGGCTTTACATCCAAAAATAGGAAAGAACAACAAGAAAACCATTATTGTATGTCGACAGACTTTGCTGGAAAATGATGTGGACCTGTGACCCACACTTTTTACACTGAGTTTGGGGCCAAATTTTGTTCTCAAGCATCACAGGATCTCACAATAAACTTTGGTAAAGATGAACAGGGTAATGCTCGGTCCACATGAAAGCAGGTATTTTCTAAATGTAGATTTTTCTACACGATTTGGCTGTTTGTGCCCACAAAAATTACAGTATAGGGACTTTTAAAAACTCCTGTCAGGGTGAAGATTTTCACAATGCCAGGCACTGTGTAGTTGTGTAGTCTGCGAAACCAATGTTTTTGGGTTGTCCTCTTCATCATTTCCATTGTGTGATGTCAGATTGTGCATCACTACCTGTCATTTACAAGATGCATGTCTGTGCAATGGCCTGAGCGTCATGTTGACAGCGAATCAGAATCGATCATAACCATTTTCGGACTTCTGATTGGCCAACATGAATTTAAAGTAAGAAGTATTTCCCTACCTGTTGCTCTGATATGCCCTTGACAGCTTTATGTAAACAAAAATTGTGTCTAGCCGTACAGAGTCGCTGTTTAAGAGAATTTGGACTGAAACTTCTCATGAACAGAAACAACTTCAAAATAATACATTTAACTTTTCAGAGGAGCCTGTTTTGCATACAGAAAAAGACTTGAATGTTTGTTTTTGTTATGACCACCAGCAATCTAGCGGCTGCAGATCGCTGGTAAACACGCAGTTTGCTGGAGAACTACAAATCCACCACATTATGGACTACAACTCCATACATGCAGTTCACACACACAGCTGTTCCGCTTGCCGTTCATTACACACACACACACACACACACACACAGCCGGAAGATCATCAAAAACTATAACGAGGACTATTTATGCTGCATGCACACACACACCTCAAGGCTGTGTCTTGCGATATTGTCATCTTTTCATGTCCGAGTATTATCCTGTCTTGTCTTCCGTGTTCCGAGCCTCGCCTTGTTCTTCCTTGTATTGATCTTTAGCCGCATAGCCTGACCTTTTGCCTGCTTGACTACGACTTTGGATAACCTTTATTATACTGTTTTGCACCTGTTATGATCACTGCCTGTTTGACTTCTCTACTAATAAATGCTGCATTTGGATCCGCAACAATGGTGTTCAGCATCGTCAATCCGCAAACATGACTGTTTTAGTGATGACTTTAAGTTTATGTCATTTGGGTTGAATGGAAAACATTGTGGTTATCATGAAACTGAAGAAAGACCAAACCCAAATTTTTATCAGAAGCTCCTTTAGCAACATGCTGTTCCTTTCCCTGCATTCTTCACACTATCAGCCTGCAATTTTCATACAAGACAATGAGCCCCATCACACAGCAAAACAGGTACATTGAAGCTGAAATATTTAAATAATAAAATGACAAGCCCAGAGTCTTGATCTAAACCTGATTGAAAATCTCTTGGAAAAGCTTGCCAACATAATTATTGCTAAGGAAGCCACTGCTGATACCAAACTGTGAAACAGCCTGGAAGAAAAGTGGTCACACTACACACTACAGATCACACTACAAATTCTTGACTGCTCTGACCTTTTAGCTGTAATCTTTCCTCCTGCTTTAATCACTGCTGTTCTCTAATAATCACAGCAATAATCTACATACAGCATGTATGTGGAGTATGTTTTTGTATTCTCTTAGTCATATTTAGATGAGCCCTTACCAATGAGCTAGTGTGATCAAGCCTAAAACTACCTTAAAGAGCACAGAAATAAAGCTGACTTTCATTTTGAAAACAATGCAGTGCAATCAGAAGTGAGCACTGTCTGCCCTGGAGGGTTCCAACACCAGAGCTAATAATAAGGAAAACACATGGTACCTGATACAGGCAGCGGGAAATGACAGTGAGAGTTTGTGACAGAGAGCATTTGTCTGCGAGCGTGAGAAAAATATTGTGTGTGTGCGCGCATCAAGCCAGAGAGAATGTGTGTAGAAGAATGTGCTGTGTGATGCTGCATTTCCGTGCAGACATGGAGGGTCCTTTGTTCGGCGAGTGAGAGCGAGCAGGACGGCCATCTCTCTCTCCCCGGGCTCAGATTAGTCTCAGCTATCAAACACAACAGATACTTTGTAAATCCAGTCGCTCTGTTATTCCTCAGCCATTACTGGAAAGCTCATCATTTGAGGCTCTCTCCCTTCTCATCTTCAATTCTCAATGATCTCTATACTCTTGATCAGAGCTGCTCCTAGACTTCTAGGGGGCCTAAGCAAAACTTTGTGAGGGGCCCCTGCCGGTGCATAAATAAAAACCCCAAAATGACCTCCAATTGTCAACAGTCAAAGTGTCAGTAATACAATAAGGATACAAAATTACAATTACAATTAATAGGATAAATACAGTTGCAATCAGAATTATTAAACCCCCTGATTTATTAGCCCCCCTGTTTATTTTTTTCACCAATTTCTGTTTAACGGAGAGAAGATTTTTTCAACACATTTCTAAACATAATAGTTTTAATAACTCATTTCTAACAACTGATTTATTTTACCTTTGTCATGATGACAGTGAATAATATTTTACTAGATATTTTTCAGGACACTTCTATACAGCTTAAAGTGACATTTAAAAGCTTAACTAGTTTAATTAGATAAAGACTATCGTGAAAAATATATAGCTTAAAGGGGGCTAATAATTTTGACCTTAAAAGGGTTTTTAAAAAATTTAACTGCTTTTATTCTAGCTGAAATAAAACAAATAAGACTTTCTCCGGAAGAAAAAATATTATCAGACATACTGTGAAAATGTCCTTGCTCTGTTAAGCATCATTTGGGAAATATTTTAAAAGGAATACAAATTTTAAAGGGGGTTTAATAATTCTGATTGCAACTGTAGATTACAGAAAATTGTAAAGATGAAATAATTTAGCTTATTAAAATAGAGCTTACTCTTAACAGTATAAAATAAATATACATTTGTTAACACATTAGCTTAAGTACCAATTCTCACTAATCACCTAGTGGCTTATTGTAAACCTATTATTAAGATATTGGATTTATTAGCACCTATAAAGTGCATATTCGGCATGATCTTATTCTACATCCCTAATCCGACCAATATCTAAAATACTACCATAAAAACTATTAATAAGCAGCAAATTAAGAGTATACTGAGGCAAATGTCATAGTTAATGGTTGATAAATAGCAAGAATTGTACCTTAAAATTAAGTGTGACCATAGACTCTCATTAAAGTTACTATAGTTATTCAGTTAAATCTTTCAATGTTTCTCTGTTTTTTAACAATAAATGTCATAAAATCTTTAAATTTGAATGCAAAGATCTATACTGAGAATAGTTTGATCACTTTTCTACCTGCTTATGTTAATTTAGGCCATAACAAACTGTATTGAAGTGGAATAAGAGCAGCTTTACAATATAAAACATGAAAAAAGTTTTGGTTTTAATTGGATTTACAACTTTAGTTCCAACTAGGGCTGGGCGATATCTCAATATTTATTTTCCATATTGAACGATAACAATATACATTTCAATATAAGTTATGCTTCCAGATTTAAAAGAGTACTCCAAAAATGACTGAAGCCACAAAAATTAGAGGGTCCATTAAATGGAATAACATATTTCCGGCCAATAAATTTTTGGTGGCCGTGAATTTAGTACTGTATCTAATATCAACATACTTTTAGATTCCCATTGTTGCACATTTCTGCTTTGTGATTGGCTCTTAGATCAATATAGAGTATAAAGTCAAGAGCTTGTCATTGTTATTCACATGAATTTTATCGCAATTCGATTTAATATCGTTTATGGGCTAAGCCCTAGTTCCAACTGTGAATTAGTTTGGCCTCAAACTAAATTTTAACTGGACAACGATCTCCTAGTTGAAGAAGGCGGAGCTTGAAGCCACATCTAGCAACTGCATCATCATTCCCACAGACCAATTGTAGTACATTGCATTTCTGTGCCATACGAATGTTATACCAAAGTTTGCTCTGGCAAACTGTATCAAACTTCCAAAGACGAATCCAAACAAACTTCCTTTTGGCTTGATTTTATCCAAAATGATGTCACACACCAGTTCAGTCCTTCAGTCTCCCCCCTTTAAGTCTGAGAGAGCAGATTTAATAAAAAGTGATGAGAAAGACTGTTAAAGCCATCTCTGGTGCTCTGACATAAAGCAGCGCAGTCTGCGGAGCTCGGCCCAGCGGCCCCTCTAATCTGGGCTGATTTATGGAGCGCTCTTCCTGCGTCTGTGCTGGTGGGGAGGGCCTCAGATCCTGGAGACAGCCTGGCGTCCCCTGCTACGGACACTCCACATGCACGCTATACCCTGCCCTCCAGCCAGTCCTACACCCGGACGTCTCTCAAACACACAAACACACACACCGGCTCTCAGTGGTACTGTGTTTGTATCACATAATCATACACAGATGACGATTATGATTCAGTTGGAAACTTGAGGATGGAAGGGTATACACACTTGCACAATTTCTCAAAAATACAAACACCCACCCACCGAACAGGTCACAAAACACACTCTTGCTGAGAACTAACAACAGACATGTGAGGAGACTAGCTGTTAAATCGCCCACTTCTTCTAGCAGAGGATGAACTTTTTGTAGACTAGTGGAGGAAGTAATGAAGTGAATACTTTCATAGGCGGTTTGCTGATAATTGTTACTCCCACACGTCGAACACGAATTGGCCACTGACGCGGCGGCTCTGGTCATTCATTTTTGAAGAGATTGTGAAATGCACAGCTTGACGAATGTGAGAAGGATGTGTTATCTGCTTGCTTTCCTGCTGGCTGTGGCACTGCACGATATGGCAAATCCCATTCATCCCCATTCATCAGAATGTGCACAGACATCTTAATGCAACCCAGCGTCATTCATGAACTCTGGAGCCCTTTTCTCTAAGCCATGTCTGCCCTGAAAAAAACATCATGAAAAACAAAAGCAAGTTTTTTGGATGCATCTTTTACTCTATGTCTGTGTGATGTAATCGTGGCTATTAAAGAATTTGAGAAACAACATACTATCACTTTAGTCTTTAAATGGGATAATTCATTTATACGTTTAAACTATATAATATTAAAAATTATATACACATACACCTGCACACATATACCCATACACATAGACAAACTATATTAAAGTATAATATTTAAAGTGGGAGTTTGCATGTTCTCCCTGCATTTCCTCCGGGTGCTCCGGTTTCCCCCACAGTTCAAAGACATGCGGTACAGGTGAATTGGGTAAGCTAAATTGTCCATAGTGTATGTGTATGATTGAGTGTGTATAGATGTTTCCCAGAGATAGGTTGCAGCTCAAAGGGCATCCGCTGCATAAAACATGTGCTGGATAAGTTGGTGGTTCATTCCGCTGTGGCGACTCAGGATTAATAAAGGGACTAAGCCGAAAAGAAAATGAATGGATGAATATTTAAAGTAATAAATATAAAAAGATGAAGAATGTACTATTGAAAAAGTTAAAATGTAAAATACAATATTATTATAAATTACAATTAATACAGTATTAACTATTCTATAACAATACTTTATCATCATTTATTTAATATATATACACTTATCGGCCACTTTATTAGGTACACCTTAGTAGTACCTGGTTGGACCCCTTTTGCTTTCAGAACTGCCTCAATCCTTTGTGGCATAGATTTAACAAGGTACTGGAAATATTCCTCAGAGATTTTGATCTATATTGACATGATAGCATCATGCAGTTGCTGCAGATTTGTTGGCTGCACATTCATGATGAGAATCTCCCGTTCCACCACATCCCAAAGGTGCTCTATTGGATTGAGTTCAGTGAGAAACCAGTCTGAGATGATTTGTGCTTTATGACATGGTGTGTTATCCTGCTGGAAGTAGCCATCAGAAGATGGGTACACTGTGATCATAAAGGGATGGACATGGTCAGCAATAATACTCAGGTAGGCTGTGGCGTTGACATGAAACTCAATTGGTACTAATGGGCCCAAAGTGTGCCAAGAAAATATCCCCCACACCATTACACCATCACCACCAGCCTGAACCGTTACAAGGCAGGATGAATCCATGCTTTCATGTTGTTGACGCCAAATTCTGGCCGTACCATCCGAATGTTGCATCGGAAATCGAGACTCAACAGACCAGGCAACGTTTTTCCAATTTTCTATTGATTTTGGTGAGCCCGTGCGAATTGTAGCCTTTTTCCTGTTCTTAGTTGACAGGAGTGGCTTCTGCTGCTGTAACTCATCCGCCTCAAGGTTGGACATGTTGTGCATTCAGAGATGCTCTTCTGCATACCTCAGTTGTAACGAGTGGTTATTTGAGTTACTGTTGCCTTTCTATAAGCTCGAACCAGTCTGGCCATTCTCCTCTGACCGCTGGCATCAACAAGGCATTTGCGCCCACAGAACTGCCACTCATTGGATATTTTCTCTTTTTTGGACCATTCTCTGTAAACCCTAGATATGGTTGTGTGTGAAAATCCTAGTAGATCAGCAGTTTCTGAAATACTCAGACCAGCCTGTCTGGCACCAACAACCATGCCACATTCAAAGTCACTTAAATCACCTTTCTTCCCCATTTTGATGCTCAGTTTGAACTTCAGTAGATCATCTTGACCATGTCTACATGCCTAAATGCATTGAGTTGCTGCCATGTGATTGGCTGATTAGAAATTTGCATTAAAGAGCAGTTGGACAGGTGTAACTAATAAAGTGGCCGGTGAGTATAATATATATATACTAGAAATAATACTATAAATAATATAAATACTAGAACAAATTACTACTAAAAATAATGTATTTGAATTGGTGTTAAAATACATTTGACACCCAGAAACACTGTCTGGAAGCTTTATTTTGAAAACCACCCCTTGTTTAATTATTCTAAGCCAGACAATCATTGTGAAATCAGTGTGAGTTGACATTGGATGTACTTTTAATCTGGATTGCCAGAAATATCCCATTTAAAACATACATTTTCAAAAACTGTGGTATAACAGAACTTAAAAGTGAGGCCAAAAAGTTACATTCAAACGCCTGTAGCATTAACCAATTTGTGTCAGTAGCTAGCTATGTCAGATATAAACAAAACTTCTGTGGCTTGTTCTTTCATCATTGTTTCCAATGTCATCCTTTTAACTGCAAACCTGCTGACTAAAATGTCTGAGGTTTTGGAAAAACCACCACTACACTAACCAGGTGTGAAAACACTCTTATCTTGTTTTGACTCTGAAAGCCAGCATACACCTTAACAATGAAAGCAGTACATTAACACCGAAACTCTAGTCCATTGGCTTTGCTTTTAATGAGGATTGGAGCCATTCGTCTCCATTAGATCGGTGTGTCCGAGCGGCAACAGCCATTATCCCCTCAAACTTGTCTAAACACACGTGCTGACTGGCCTCACATGCATCGATTCCCCACACACACACATTCCATCTTACTGGAAGGCCGGCAAAAGACTGGCCAGGATTGGACTGGTCAATATCACTTACACCGGGAACCTCAGAAAGGAGCTTCCACTTCTGTGGGCAAACACTCGCTTTATTTGGGAGCATTTGCGCACATTAGCACTGACATTTGTTTGAATTAACAGCAGGGAGCTGTTACAGGAGCACCTTTCAACAGACTGGAAAGCTCGACTTGCACTTTAAACACCACAAACTGGTGCTACATCATATTTTAGAACAAAATGTTGGGTTGAGGTATGAAATGGAAGTTGTGATAAGTCTTCTTTTCCAACGCTATCTCTCTGCAATTTGTAACTTTCTGACTTAATGGCTAATTTGTATAAAATCGCACAATCTTATTCGTACAAATTAGTATGATTTGCTTATCGCCCAATGACGGTTGGGTTTAGGGGTGGGGTTGGGTGTCCCGCCTCTGTTTAAAAATCATACATGTTCGTACGAGGGGACTTATATGAATTCGTACAAATTAGCCATTAAATGACAAAATGTAAAATAGATACGTTTCCTCATGAGATCAGGCTGTCTCATCTATATTTTGACAAAAAAATGGCTTCTTGAATAAGACAAAACAAAAAAAGACCATACGCTGTCTATTGGGAATTGATTTGATGATTAGTTCATTGTCTTTGGCTATTGGTTGATCTCATGTAATTGACAAGTAGTCCCATTTCTGACCAGTAAACTGTGTGTAAACTTTTGTGTTTTATAACTTTACTGTTATAAAATATGTATCGGCGACAACTGTTTTGATTAAATCTAAGAATCCATGTGGTTTGTTTACACTTTGATGAGCCGCTAGAGTACCTGTGAATCATTTGGGATGACTAAAATGGCATAGCGTGAGCAAGGGAGGACAACCAAAGGAAGAAAAACATTGTTATAACCAACAGGTTGGCTCTGCACGCATCTGGCCCTATTGAAGAGACAGTGGAGAATATCCTACAGGTTGCCCCTGCTGTGTTTTAATTGCTTCTAAGGGGAACTGTGGCCTGAATCAGCTTTTAAAATGAAATTGGCGTCATAATAAAGCAGAAATCATGGAGCGGGAGTTCAGACAGAGTTCAGCATTGAGCTTCACTCCCAAGTACGGAGTGCGCAAAAGCCCCATCATCCTCCGCCTCTCAGCGTGGGGGCCGAAAGAAAATGGATAGTATCTGTCTCTCTGACAGTGAAGAGTTACTGTGTGAAAACTGCGTGCTTTATCAGACTCTGGTTCTCAGAGCTGGGCGAGTGGCTAGAGAGAGGGAGGCCTCGGGTTCAGCCATAGAGACTAATTTTAACCTGCCACTGTGAGCTGGGCCCTGCCTGGTCGGTGGGAAGCTGTGGAGGGGGCCTGACCCCGCGGCAGGAAGAGAGCCTATCGACTCTGAGTGTCTCTCCGTCCGCGGCTCCCGCGGGAAGAGCAGCCTGGCAGGACACTGCTCCTCATGTTCCCACCCCTCCACACGGCCCTTCCTGGCCTTTACTGCTCAGCAGAACCTTTGGTTCCCAGGCCTGTACCCTATTTTCCAAGCTCACCCTTTCTCCTATCAACGTGGACTGAGTTTTCCCAAATCTCTAGCCCTGACCCCTGAAAATTGACCAAAAAGGACCAGTTAATTAGAGCCATTGGTTCATGAATTTGATTTCAATGCACTTGTTGTGCTATAGGTTGATTCAAAACCAGTTTATTAACCAGTTTGAGTGATTTGCGTGAGTCGAACAGCTGATTCTGGACTATACATTCTAACCGAATAAAAATAATCAGTATGTAAAAGCAATTTGACAATAATCAAGCCATTTGTTCACAAACCAGACAACAATGGTTGGCTGTAGATTGTTTCACAATATATATACAGTTGAAGTCAGAATTATTAGCCCTGCTGAATTATTAGCCCCCCTGTTTATTTTTTCCCCCAATTTCTGTTTAACGGAGAGAAGATTTTTTCAGCACATTTCTAAACATAATAGTTTTAATCACTCATTTCTAATAACTGATTTATTTTATCTTTGCCATGATGACAGTACATAATATTTTACTAGATATTTTTCAAGACACTTTTTTTTACAGCTTAAAGTGACATTTAAAGGCTTAACTAGGTTAATTAGGTTAACTAGGCAGGATAGGGTAATTAGGCAAGTTATTGTATAGGATATTATATAGGCTAGTTATTGTATAAGATCGTTTGTTCTGTAGACTATCAAAATATATATATATATATAGCTTAAAGGGGCTAATAATATTGACCCTAAAATGGCTTTTAAAACAATTAAAACCTGCTTTTATTTTAGCCGAAATGAAACAAATAAGACTTTCTCCAGAAGAAAAAATATTATTAGACATAATAATATGTCTGTTAAACATCATTTGGGAAATATTTAAAAAAGAAAAAAAAAAAATCAAAGGGGGGCTAATAATTCTGACTTCAACTGTATATGAAGTATTTCTTAAATACTATCAATCAGACAGCACTTGGTGATTTACAAAACAGATCTGATTAAAAAGAGTTTCTGCATGATTTAGACTACATATCACAGTTTACTAACACATTTCTTTAAATACAAACAATCAGTAAGTCATAGTTAGCCAGAGTTATTGATTCACCGAAACGAATTGGATAAGTATCATTTGTGTAAGCTGTCGTCTATATTGTATTATGACAAGTTTTGAGTACTGTGAATAGTAATGACTGCGAGTGCAATTCAATAAAATCTTTTCATGTCATTATTCTATAACATTCAATGTAATTACATTCATATCATTCATTCATTCATTTTCTTTTCGGCTTAGTCCCTTTATTAATCTGGAGTCAACACAGCGGAATGAACCGCCAACTTATCCAGCACATGTTTTACACAGCGGATGCCCTTTCAGCTGCAACCCATCTCTGGGAAACATCCATACACACCCATTCCCACTCATACACTACGAACAATTTTAGCCTACCCAATTCACCTGTACCACATGTCTTTGGACTGTGGGGGAAACCGGAGCACCCAGAGGAAACCCACGCGAATGCAGGGAGAACATGCAAACTCCACACAGAAACGCCAACTGACCCAGCCGAGGCTCGAACCAGCGACCTTCTTGCTGTGAGGCGACAGCACTACCTACTGCGCCACTGCATCGCCCTTACATTCAAATCAGATTTACAAAAATATGATATGGGTAAAGAATTGAGTAATGCTTAAAAAAAACAGATCTCCATTTTTTATGTGGGGCTGTAGATTCTGCAAATTTACTGTGTGAAAAACATTGGTATTAAACGAAAGATTGGTCATGGGATGTTAAGAAGCTCATGATCACTCAAATAAGAACTGAGATTGCCATTTATCAGTTAATCCACATAGTATTAAAGCCAGAGGGTTCTGAGTCTCAGCCAAGTGCATATCAGGACGTCAGCAGTGGCCATCTCAGCCACAGGCTTTGCCCCACTCCACTCTCCAGCATCATCCCTATGATCGAATCACTTTAATGAGCCATCTACCAGAGACGCCCAGCCTGTCCGCCTGAGTACAGGTGCACTGACAGGCGCCGTCTCCTCTAGTGCCGTCCAGCGCCAGGCACGTGCATGCATGTGTGTGTATGTGTGTGTGCTAATTATAAAGCGTGACACCTTGAGTGAGAAAAAAAAAAAACCTTGCGATATACTGAGGTTGTTCATGTGAAAGGACTAGAGGAGACAACTCAACCGCAGTGCCACACCGGTGGGCCGAGGTGTCACAAACACTTCCATTCATTTAATAAGAGCTACATTCATGCAGCGAATGAGCACACAAAAAGGGGGTGCAGAAAGAGTACACTGGGAAATAATTAAAGTGCAAGTTGAGACAGTAAATGTGATTGTGTTGATTATGTGAGCACTAGAGAAATTTTGGAGGAAGAAGAAAAAATAGGTTGAGCATCCTGGCCCTGGAGAGGATTCTGGGAAAAAAAGGTCACATAAAGCCTCATGCTCCTGTTAATCAGATGAGGCGGCAGCACTGACACACTCTGGGGAGTGAATGTGTGAGTATATGTATGTGTGAGTGTGTGTGTGCGGTCGAGGGTGTCACTCTGTGCCTCTCATCACAAGTCTACTCTATGATGGTTTCTGATGGCCTGCCAGGCCAAGACACAGGCCCTTCTGGTGGAGGAAACAGCGGTGTGTGTGTGTGTGTGTGTGTCAGAGGTGGCCTTAATTCCATTCATAGCTGAACTGATGGAACATGAAAAGTGTAAACTCTATCCCATACCTCCGATCAACAACATACAGACACACTCAAGCAGAGACTCACTAACTGGAAGTGCATTATTCACAGCACAGGCCACAGAGCAGCTGTTGATGCTTGTCTTAAGTGCAGGGACGCACTAAAGTTGCACAGTAAAAAAGACCTTCAAAGACTTAACCACGAGGCCTGTGCTAGAGCCATATGGAGACTGCATAAACACAGAACGCTCTGATACATGAAAGAAGCATTCGAGGATGCAGATAAGCCCACCATGATACAATGCAGACAGGTTTTATTTATGAAATGACAGTGGATATAGATGCTTCTTATTCAAGATCTATTTAAGATCTCTGAAGATATTGCAACCACAAAGAGATGCTTAAAAGGGTGTTTTATAATCCTTTTATATCTTAAAGTAGGGGAACTTTTCAACCCCAGTATCATTTCTACAATCTCAAATGATACAGCATTTCGGTATTAAATAGCCTTTTACTTGCTAAGTTTAGTCATATAAATAGAATATTAGGAGATAAATACTGTACAATAACAGTGCAATTGGTATTTGGCCACAATTATTGGAAATGACATGGTACATTTTAAAAAAAGTGACATATGTCTTGATTTCTCTTTCATGTCTTCACACATTTGCCCCATTTTATTTAAGTTATGTTGTTCCCGTTATAACATGACTCTCTGGAATACTTGGTCAGTCACAACATTCCAAGGTATGTTATTCTATCATAACACCCGCTGAAACTAATAACACCAGCTCATCCTGGTATTTCCCATCATCTTAATTGTCAGTGAAAGAGTTCACATCCATATTTATATGCTTGTCTGTCTGTTTTTGGCTGTTTAGTACCATCTTGCAACTGAATAATTTGAAGGTTAATGTATGTTGCATTCAGGATATTAAATGAAAGTAATATTAGGGACAAAGTTTGGATGGATGGATGGATGGAATAACAGAACTACAACAGATGAATGGATGGAATAACAGAACTATAGATAGAATGAAAGAACGACGGATGGAATATCATAACTACAAAGGATGGAATAACAGAACTATAGACAGAATGAAAGAACGGTGGATCGATGGATGGATAGAATATCATAACTAGGATGGATGGATGAATGGATGGAATAACAGAACTACAACAGATGGATGGATGGATGGAATAACAGAACTACAACAGATGGATGGATGGATGGGTGGAACAAATCCATACTTAAAACAATACTGCCTACGTGTCAACATTGCCAATTTTACATTGTCTTGTTTTTTTATGAGTATGTTGTTGTATATTGCACTGTCTGTATTTTGCACTGTCTGTATTTTGCACCGTCGTTGTATTTACACTGTCTGTATTTTGCACTGTCTGGAGCTAGCACCTAAGCTTTTCACTCATCATAGCACATGTGCTGCTGATGATGTGACAATAAAAGTGATTTGATTTGATTTGATAACAGAACTATAGACAAAATGAAAGAACGATGGATGGATGGATGGAATATCATAATTACAATGGATGAATGGATGGATGGAATAACAGATCTACAACAGATGGATGGATGGAATAACAGAACTATGGACAGAATGAAAGAACGGTGGATGGATGGAATATCATAACTACGATGGATGGATGGATGGAATAACAGAACTACAACAGATGGATAAATACAGTAGATGGAATGACAGAACTATAGACAGAATGAAAGAACGTTGGATGGATGGATGGAATATCATAACTACAATGGATGGAGGGATGGATGGAATAACAGAACTACAACAGATGGATGGATGGATGTATGGAATAACAGAACTATAGACAGAATCAAAAAGAACGGTGGATGGATGGATAGAATATCATAAGTACGATGGATGGATGGATGGATTAAACTATAGACAGAATGAAAGAACAACGGATGGATGGATGGATGGATGGATGGATGGATGGAATATCATAATTACAATGGATGAATGGATGGATGGAATAACAGATCTACAACAGATGGATGGATGGAATAACAGAACTATGGACAGAATGAAAGAACGGTGGATGGATGGAATATCATAACTACGATGGATGGATGGATGGAATAACAGAACTACAACAGATGGATAAATACAGTAGATGGAATGACAGAACTATAGACAGAATGAAAGAACGTTGGATGGATGGATGGAATATCATAACTACAATGGATGGAGGGATGGATGGAATAACAGAACTACAACAGATGGATGGATGGATGTATGGAATAACAGAACTATAGACAGAATCAAAAAGAACGGTGGATGGATGGATAGAATATCATAAGTACGATGGATGGATGGATGGATTAAACTATAGACAGAATGAAAGAACAACGGATGGATGGATGGATGGATGGATGGATGGATGGATGGATGGATGGATGGATGGATGGATGGATGGATGGATGGATGGATGGATGGACGAGACAAAATAATTTGACAATTAGGGCACAAATGAAAAAAATAAATGCATTATTAGGGACATAATAATGAATGAATAATTAAATTAACTTTAGCAAGAACATGTTTTGGATTTGGATTCTAATTAATTGGTAACAATTTAAAGGACATAATAAAGGTAAATAATAATCAATAAAAGGCCAAAAAACAACAAAAACGCTAGATTATAAGTTAATAAAAAAAAATCTAATTCCAGAACATGTGGCAAAAGTCGAAGAAATACAATTAAACAAATGTGCTGGTGTTCCAACTTTCTGGAAGTGCACCTCAGAAAGCATCAGATGCAGCATGGTGGTCCCTCTGTCATCATTTGCCCATGACCAGTTGATTAAAGCACAAGAGGCCCCAGTGGGCAACATAACCATTAGCGTACCTCCCGACGCTCAGGGAGGGGATGTTTGAGCTCGGTGTGATTTATTCAGGGTGTCACTCACGTCTAGATGAGTGAGGAATGGAGAGTCCTGACCCCTGCAGGACAGGCCTAAATGTGGCAGAGAAAGAGTCCTAAGCCAATGTTTGGTTCCCATGCGATCTTATTTACCCAATGCTATTTTGGAAGTGCTTCGTGCCCCTTGAGCATAGTGCAGCCTGCCTCCTCTTTTCCCCTCCAGAGCCTCGGGTTATGTGAAAAGCCGGGGAGGAAAGAGGAGTGCCAAGCCGAGCGATGTAGCCCTCCAGGCCTCTCTAACGTCAGAGTAGGTTGTGTGGCCGAGCAGAGGAGGTGAGGGGTATGAAACCGAGGTGGAAGGACAACAGCAGGGCCAAAGCTTGCACTTCTATTTCCTGACCTGGCAGTCATTCATAGGGACCCTGCTAAGTTTTATTTCCTATATACACCGGTTTTATATAACAATCCCACCACATTGCCTTCCTCAGCACTGAGACTGTCCAAATGTGTGACGCATCTCAATGCATTTTGAGCAACATTGGGAATAGAGTTTCATTTTTTAAAACCGAAAGACGTTTGGTTCTGTTAACAGTAATAACATGTGCACTTTTCTGCCTATTCAATAACGCTACAATAATTACTGGTAAGTCCACAGTGGAAAACATACTAGGCAACCAGTTTAGTCTTATTTAAACAAGTCCTAAAAAGTATAAACTTACAGTATAAAAACAATCAATGCAAACTGTAGTGTCATCCGATTCAAATGACTCTTATAACAGGGTATATGCAGGAATCCTAAAGGTAATTTTAATACCTTTAAGACTTTTTAAAGACCATCTCAGAATATTTTAAGACCTCATCGCCCTTTAATCTAATAAACAGTTGTTACTACACAGTTATACAGGGTGTCATGGGGGTCTTAAAAAGTATTAAAAGTTGATAAATTAATTATGAGAAAATTAAGGCCCTTAAAAGGTATTAAAGTCTTAATCATGTTTTTACGACGTCTTAAATTTTGTTCAAGCATTGTCTAAAGTGTTTGACTCCAAAACAGCAGAAATATATTTATTTTTCTCCTAATATTAACAACGGCGAGCTCAATCTATGTGATTGATTCGGGCTGGGGCGTGTCCGGACAAGCTCCTCCGTCCGGGTGATGTCACGTAATTTGAGACAAACACAGAAAGGTGCGTTTGCATATCAAACAACCTAACGATATAACTAAAGAAATCTCCACTGTGCTGAGCGAGAGCGCTTCTCTTCCTAAACTGAACAGCGCATCATCGATGACGCAAGCGTGCCCAGGAAAGAATGTGATGTGAGTGCGGGCCGTCGGGGGAGACGGGAGGGGGGAAAAGCGTGCTTTGGCCGGGTTCAACGCAACTGTACATAGTGTGAGTACGCCCTAACTCTTCTTTAGGATATTGGAGACTCGTCCACTCTCACTCTCTCTCTCGCTTCTAAGAGATATTTAATTAGCTTGAACTTTCTCACCTTTATGTTCTCTTCTCCACTGTAATCTGTGTTTAGCACTCACCAGTAACTGAAACAAAGCATTAGAAACAAGTGCTAATCTGCACCTGAGGACAGCAGATGAAAGACCTCAAGCTTTATTGTGTGAGCCCTTTCACCTCCATCTCACCCTAAAAAAAAAAAAGTCCAGCGTGCTGCTTTTTCCCCTTCCCTGCTGTCAGTGCATCTTTTCTGGTGACTCTGATATCTTGAAGAGTTGCATGTTGCTTCCTGATCAAAGCACTCCACAATCTTCTTTGCTAATTGCACAATTATCTCCAGAGTGCCTCGAACGGCAAAGCCCCTTTACAGGACTGGGTCTAATGGCAGCGGCTATCAAAGCACAGCTCTTGTTTTCTGATGTATGGCCACAGGCTTGGCTTTTAAGGGAAGCGCAGCCTTTAAAGGATGTCTCTGTTTTACAGAGGCTGCAAGGTTAAACCCCTCTAAATAATCTGGACAAATGGAGCTAGTTAGGTGGTCTACATGTCCACGCGTACAGAAGAAGAGGGGGAAACATGCAAAAGTGGGGAAAAGGATGCAAGACAAGAGATGGACATAATTGGCTTCTGTCATCTGTATGTCAAGAAGAAGCCGGTGCGTTTGTCTACACAAAGCATTTCTATATAATTAAGCAATGAAGCCAGAAAACCTGCAGATTATATAACTGCACTAAACTCATCTTTATCTCCTCACATAGTCAATAACCAAGGATTTTCTTGCTTTGGTCAATAATAATGCTGACAAATTTGACAACACACCTCAATGAGAAAGATGTTCAAAATTAAATAAAAAAGGCCAGATACTGTATTAACATAGGCTTGACAATGTTTAAAGAAAAATTAAATTAATTACTTAAAAGTAATACAATTAAGAACATTTCCTCAACTTTTCCTATTATATTATATTGTAATATATAATTATTGGTGGTTACAGTTATCATAGTTACAATTAATTAGTTTGTTAATGTATTATACAGTTAATGTTAGCTAAATAAGTACTTACTACTATGACCGACCCTTTGATCAGTAATATGTGACATAGTATAATTTTAAAAATGTTTAAAGGTTGATCCATGTATTTAAAGAGCCTCTATTATGGGTTTTTGAAACTGACCTTCTATGCAGTGTGCAACACAGCTCTAAGTGGATGAAAACATCCAGCTGAGATTTAAATCTGAAAGTCCACCTTGTTTAAAAATATCAATAATAAAAAAAAAAAGATTCGACTCAGAGTCGTTTAAATGATTCGTCATTCGTCCGGATCTTTTGCCTGTTCGTATCAATGTTGATATGAAACAATACTAAACATGTTCTGTGTCGGATGCGGTAAAACATGAATGGTTAGCTCTTTATATTTACATATCACGTCTAAAGTCACATTGAAAGTGCGGCACATGCCGCTTTGTTTGCAGATTTAAATGTGTTTGTGAGCTCGCGATCCTCTGCCGTTTGTCATTGCTATGGCCACCGTCAGCTGTTCCTACACATGTGTGGCACGATCAAGTTTCAAAATAGTTCAACTTTTGCCACTGTGTGGATTAATACTGAATGTGTGTCATTGTTAATATTTATGGTTAAGAATAGAGCAATTTGCTGGTGTTAAACTGCATTGCTTTAATGCACTCCTGCATTGGGCTCATACACACACTCTGCACTCTGACTACTTCAACAATGTTGATAAGCCGCGGTGGACGTTTCATTCTGTCTCGTGCTGAACGCAGTCATCCAATCGCAACAGACTGGGTCATCAGACCAATTAGCGCAGATAAGCATCTCACTAAGGAGGGGTTTGGATACAAGTGAATCGCTGAACAAATCATATGGGAGTCGTTGGGATAATAAGGTAAAAATAAATGCATCTTAGAGGACAATGAAAGTGTTTTTTGACCTTGCATGCATATCAGGCTGTTGTTGGAGACCCCCAAAACCAAAAGTTGACCTTTTATAATGCATAATAAGGGCTCTTTAAAATAATATATGAAGTAACAGTGGAAAATATTTCCACTGAATAGAATTAGATGTCAATGTAGCTGGTAAGATTTAAAAAAAGCATTAAAACTGGTCAAGATAAATAAAAATTACATTAAAGATTATCAAACTAATTTAAAAATTGTCCTGTGAAAAAATACACAGTCCACTAAACAGGTAATTCCACACCCATTCCACTGAACGAGCCTATTGAATTTAGAAGTGCAGGTTCAGGACTAGGGAAGTGTTCCAAACAGCATGAGAGCAGTTGTGAATGCGAGTGCAGACGACACTAAAGAGGCAGGCAGACTTCCTCCTCTTCACAACCTCAAGGACGAGAGCAACACACGCCAAAGAGTTCATCAGCAGCATCCAGAACATCTGTCCTGTCAAAACACTCTCAGAACTGATGTGTGGCCTCTAAAACACAAGAGCAGCAACACATAGAGGCCCGACATCTCACATCAAACGCTAAAACCGCTCAAAGTAAACGGATGAGGGACATAGCTGGTTTTGTTGGCGACATACAGGCTGTGAATCCCCAGTTAATTATCTCAAGGTCCCGAGAAAGCTAAAGCCAAGCACTGGAGCCACACACACACGCACTGTGACCCTCGGATTTGTCACACTAATTTAGACCTTCTGTAGGGGATTTAATAGGTGAGTCTTAATTGTGAGGAAAGGTAAAAGCCAGCTGGCTTTTGGCTGGGAGAAAAAGAACCGAGGCGCCTGATTCGGATCCACATAGCCTCTTTTGTCCATCTAATACCTTCATAATAAGATTTGAGGGAAACAACGACATGTTTTAATCTCCACGCACTTGTTTTGTCTTCTCAAACGACCCCTGTTAGAGACATAAAGTGTAGACGAAGAGCAGAAAAACTAATCATTTTATTCCTTCTTGTTCAGTTTGCAAAATGACAAAGTCCTAGCTATGGTTAAAGTAAATGTTAATCGCCTGAAATGGTAAGTCGAGCCTATCAATCAGATTCATGGAGATATAAACATCATGCCACATATGGCTCGCTCACTTTTCTTGTAACTGCAATTTCTCTCAGCTGACAATTCAATCTTTAATAAGACATAATTATTCAAAATTCATTTGATGTGTTTTTTTTTTTACCCCCACAACACTACATAAAGCATAATATAGAAAAACACATCAACATCAATAATTAAATACTGTATAATTAAGATTAAAACACCAGTTGGTCTCAATAAGACATTTCCTAATGTTTCTCAATTTTGTTTTAAGTGTAAATCTAATGTTGATACTGTGACATGATTAAGACATACTGGAAAGAAATCCACAAATAGGTTCAGAAGATTATTGATAGACCTTTTGCTTTATCTCAAGCTATTTATCTTCTGAATTGACTACAGCTTAGTCATAGACTAGAATCTGTGTTACACCTTTGTACGTATCTAGCAAGAAAATGTATTCTTTTGTTGTGGTCTTCTCCTAACATTCCTTTGGTCAATATGTGGATAAATCAGATTGCCATTTTCTTACCCTTAGAAAACTTGCGTCAGAAATCTAATGATTTCTGGCATATCTGGAATCCTCTTTGGCAGTTTTTGGAGAATGTATCTTGAAAGACTTTTTTATTTTATTTTATTTTATTTTATTTTATTTTATTTTATTTTATTTTATTTTATTTTATTTTATTTTATTTTATTTTATTTTATTGTTTGTTTGTTTATATCACAAAGACTAGAATTACTAGCCGATGGACGATTGTATAATAGATGGCTATATTATTGTATATGATGACATGAGTCACTTATACCACTGTTCTGTCATTGCAATCTTTAAATATTTGTTTGAAAAAAAAAGTTTTAACTGTTTCTTAAAGATAGATAGATACTTAGAATAGAATAGAAAGATCAGAAAAAGACAGGCTGACTTCATTTTGTTAACAAAATCATAAATATTCATTTAAAATTATGCCTAAATGCTTCCAATCGAATTGGTGGAGAACAGTTTCTTTGGTGTAAAGGTAAACACCATGTCACAAATAACTTTGCTGACCCAGACTGGCTGTTGAATCTAACGCTTCTTTGGTTTAAAGCTAAACATCATGCTGAAAATAACACCACTGACCAAAACAAGCTGTCGAAATGTTCTAAGATTGAGTGAAAAAGCTTCTAACCATCAGAGGAATTTTTTCCAGCATGCCTCTCTCCAGCAAGAACAGTGCTGGTCGGACTGTACTGGCCTGCAATTAAGTGTAATCCATCCTGCACATTAACAAAGCCCACGTGTACTTTATGAAAACCATCAGGGGAAGAGCCAAAGCCAGACAAGGACACTGCTACTTAGCTTATACCAACTCATCAATATGAGCTGAGGTTATGACTACTAGTCACACAAGCTGCACTGTTTTTCTCTTTTCGTGGACAATGTGGCTTGATTTAAAGTGAAGCTGAAGTCATATTGATCTGCTTCTGCCAGCTGTTGACAGTTGGACAGTTACTGTTTTCAGTCAAGCTAAAAAAAAAGAAATAAAAAGTTTTGT
Organism: Danio kyathit; assembly: GCA_903798195.1. Lineage (NCBI taxonomy): Eukaryota > Metazoa > Chordata > Actinopteri > Cypriniformes > Danionidae > Danio > Danio kyathit. The sequence continues at coordinate 32,427,963 of LR812533.1, read as the reverse complement.
GAAATACTAAAACAAAGTATATAATAACTTTATGTATTAAAATGTATATGTACAGTTAAAGTCAGAATTATTAGCCTCCCTTTGAATCTTTTTTTTTAAATATTTACCAAATTATGTTTAACAGAGCAAGGACATTTTCACAGTATGTCTGATAATATTTTTTTCTTCTGGAGAAAAGTCTTACTTGTTTTATTTTGGCTGGAATAAAAGAAGTTTTTAATTTTTTAAAAGCCATTTTAAGGTCAAAATTATTAGCCCCTTTTAAGCTATACATCGTTATACAATAACTTGCCTAATTACCCTAACCTGCCTAGTTAACCTAATTAACCTAGTTAAGTCTTTAAATGTCACTTTAAGCTGTATAGAAGTGTCTTGAAAAATATCTAGTAAAATATTATTTACTGTCATCATGGCAAAGATAAAATAAATCAGTTATTAGAAATGAGTTATTAAAACTATTATGTGTAGAAATGTGTTGAAAAAATGTTCTCTCTGTTAAACAGAAATTGGGGAAAAAATAAACAGGAGGGGGGGGGTAATAATTAAGGGGTGCTAATTATTCTGACTTCAAATGTATATTTTAATGTATTAAAAATGTTAATCATGTTAAATATCAATGTTCTGCATCAATTAATCCAGTCTTCCCTTCTCACGTGATCCTTTTAGTTGTTCAAAAAGCAAAAAAAAAAAAAAAAAAAAAAACAGGGAAAAAAAAAGAGCTTTTTGGGGGGTTGGGAAAACCAAGATACATTTTTTTAGGATTTGTTTATGAATAGAAAATTGAAAAGAACTCATTCATCTGCAATGGAAATATTTTATGAAACAACAAAAAAATACAAACAAAAAAGAAAGGAGAGAGAAACAAATCAAAACAATATAAAAAAAATAAAACACGAAAACAAAAAGCAAACAAAACTTACTGAAACAAAAAAAAAAAAAACAATAACAAAAAATATTATTAATTATTTGACGAAAACTAAAAAACTGAGCAGCAAAAATCAACACAAAACACTAAAACAAGAAATTAAACAAAATAATCAAAAATGCAAACACAAAAATAAATAATAATTAAAAAAATTATGTTAAATTAAAACAAGTACTTCACAGAAGAAAAAGGATGCTTCAGCATGACTGCCAGACAGAGCAAAAACTTGGCAAATGGATTTATATATATATATATTTTTTTATGTACAGTTGTGCTAAATTCCAAACTCATAACGTGCACACAACGACCTACTATCCTCAAACGTTGGCTGTACAAAAGCGAAATAGATCAACAAATGTAAGAGGTTCCTGCAAGTGGTTTGTGTGTGCCTCCATGTTATAATTAAGATGGCAGTGAGTGTTTTAAAAGCACAGAAACAGACCGAGGCACAGATGGCAGATGGATAAGAAGCGAGAAGAGGCAGAACTTTCCGGATGAGCATGAACGGGTGAGAGGACTCAAAGGCAGCGAAAGCATGAAAGCGAGAGAAACTGCATCTCTCTCTGCGACCTCGGGCCGTGCTAATGTTTTGCGCAGGCCAGCTTTTTGAAGGTCATCCGATAGCTGCTCACCCAGCTGTTTTAATATTTAGTTTCTGCGCCTCCCTTTTTTTTTCCCCCTCCATCGTAATCTGTCACACTCCCGCAGATTATCACCAGAGGCAAAGATTACTAAAAACATGACAAAAAAAAAGAGAATTAAATGAAGAGGAATGTGCCAAGCTCTTAATCCTGATCTGTAAGGAGAGGTGGATGAGCAGAGCGTGGTCTCTCTGCACACAGGACCGCCTGCGGTTGCACGTATCAGCCGGTGTGGTTAACGCACAGGAGGAGAGCGATAGCGGGATGCAGACAGATTACGGCTGAGCTCAGGGGTGTGAGATCAGCGCTGGGGGCCGTGGAGCCGCTGCTTTGGCTTTGATTTACGACAGGCCTGAGGGGAGAGCTGGACCAGGGCATGAGCCGAGGGGGTATAGGGTTACTGGTCACCGTGTGCCAATGAGCAGGTCACTGTTCCCCAGGAGAGAATGGAGAACATTTTCAGAGGACTCGGTGATAGGGGGAATCCTTAGATACCTCACAGTCCAACTAAATTTTGGGAAATTATGATTTAATTCTAAAATGTGCATCTTTTTACGCTATATATTTGGCAAAATATCAAATTTATTTGGGTATTGTATGTCTCTTACATAATTAATTTAAACACTAATTCATATTAAGTAATTAATTTTTAAAAGTCAAAGTTAATTCTTTATACAAAATAAAACATATTAAATTAATAATGTTTTAAATATTGTATGCTATGGATTATTAACTAAATACCTTAATAAAGTGTTTATTTACACAATGCAATTTAAAGTAATAATCATTTACAAAGAAATATTTTACAAGAAACTACCAAAAAGCGCTTTAAAGTAACTGAGCGTTTTAGACAAGGGAAAGTTTTCTTAACATTGTTTATTAGTGTTTACAGGTCTAATACGGTGCATTCACACTAATGCACAGATCTACTTTAGGAAGTCAAATGTGTTGTCCTGTCTTTAAGGCTTAACTGGCAGTAGTTACAATTATTTTGCATCAGCATTTGGAGATGAGAGTGCATTTAAACCCTTATGCAGAGTAATGTACGGACACATCGTAAAAGTAGAAAGCAAACATCTGCCAGTAAATGATTTCTGTGTATTGAATACAGTATTTTTAAATTCATAAATGATGCTTTTAAACAGCATTGGATGGGAAAAAACACTTAGAAAAACACACACACACACACATATATATATATATATTAGGGCTGCACGATTCTGGCTAAAATGAGAATCACAATTTTTCATAATAATATCAGGCCTATGTGTAGGTCTACTGTTAAAATGCTAAATTTTGTATAGACTTGGAACGGTGGACTTGAAGAGACTTTTAATTTGTCTTGGTTGTTAACCCACAGTAAAGAGATGACATCAGAATACAACTATTAATAATTCTAAAGTTGAATTATTATATTTGAGATATAAGCTTGCAATCTGTCATTGGCAACATTATTAAACCATTTATTTTCAATGGTAAAATGAGACATTTGTCATTATCAGATTCCCTCTTGCATTATATTCAACATTATATAGGCTAGAGTACTTATACTGACCAAGTAAACATTTATTTTCAAGCACAACCCTTTGTGTTCACTATAAAAGAAAAAACAAACAAACATATCAAATGCTTGCCATAATCATAACTCTAAAGTACAATATGATTTTTAGATGATGTGCGCGGATTTGGTTTCACTTTCACTGCCGAGTGAACTCATGTCATGGTTGCCGGCACTCTGAGAAAAAACAAACATGCATGCACATCATACTTCCTGCGTAGCTCCCAAACGAACGCTCTGTGCAACAAACTGAACATTATTCACAACTTTATTACCTGTTATTCACATCCTATGCAGCTTCTGTTGACTAAAGTAGAGATCATTGGCAGGCAGGCAGGTGCGCGCGTCCTCTCAGTAGTAAATAAACAGTGCGTCAGCTCACGTGTGATTTCACGACCGCAAATACATCATTACATTAAGACAGAAAATACATTTTTGGGTGAATTATACCTTATAAATACAGTATGTGACACTTTTAACGCCATTTGGAGGTGTCCATGTTGCTGAGCAACGTATGTAAAACAATGTGAAGACTTGTACGACTCCCTTTTATGCTTCTCCCAAACTTGAAAAAATAATTGGCTGAATCGTAGAGATGCTAGACTAAGATGGCATAGGGGTCAAATCAAAATTGTGATCTTTTTTCAATTAATCGTGCAGCCCTATTACATATCCACATAAATTGCTACAAGTAAGTAACAAGTAAGCAAATAAATAAATAAAATGCCTCCATGCATTCTATTCAGTGTCAAAACAAAACAAAACACACAACACAAAGCAAAACAAAATACAAAAAACAAAACACAACAAAAAATACAAAGCAAAAAACACAAAACAAAAACAAAAACACGAACAAAACAACATTTCTACCTTTATCGCTATGCTGCAGGCGCTCAGTAAATGAGGCGCTACCATTGACAACAACAGAAAACAAACGCTCAGCTCCGGATAAAAAAAAAAATGCTTCGGTGGACGCAGCCTTAAAGTCACCATGATTGCTTGATACCCTTCCCGGTTCTTCAAGTTCTTTTAAGTTCTCTGGACAAAGTAATTGAATTATTAAAGAAAGATAATTCTAATATATCGAATAACATACTTTATACCGGTCATCAGGTCTGTACCCTCTCAAAGTACTAAATACGTACCATTTATGCAATAATATGTAGAATTTATGCACCAACATGTACCTTAAAGTCACTAGTATGCTGTCTATAGGGGTGAATACTTTTAAAAGGCGTACCTTTTAATAAGGTGCTACTGCAGTGACAGCTTTTGTAGCTTTTATCTAAGTATGTAGGCATTACAGTGCACTGGGGCTCCTTGTCATCCTTAAATCCTTCTCAAAAACATCTGCCTTCAGAAGCACATGCCAAAGCAAGAGCCGCCCACATTTCAGCACCTTCCCGACTGCCCCTGCTGACGTCTTCCTCTCATCCATTCCTCCATCCCACTCCATAAACAGGCCAGCACTGGCTGCGTTGGAGAGAAGAACAGTAAACACACAACCAGGGTTCGAGAGAGGGTGAGCGCAGCGTGCATGAGTCCTGATGAGACCCAAGCATTCACACCAGCCCCTGACCGCCGGCTGACCCACGCAGATCAACAGCTGCCGTGCGTTTGAAGTCCCCCCCTCACGAGCTCACGTTTCATTCGGGGACTTTTCCTCACAATATTATTCTGTGCTATAATCTGCCTCTATAAGATGTTTCACTAACACCCAATCTGATTGAGTAGCAGCGCTAGCTACCGATCCAGACACCAGTTACTGGGAAAGACTAGGCTACTTCTGTGTAGACATTGAAATAGGCCTATCAGATGTGCTGAAAAAGTCACGTGGGCGTAGGTGTGCTTTGTTTGTTACTTAAGTGATCAAGTTTTCCCAGTGCTTTTACCAAGTTTATTCAGAGGGACAAAGAGACATAATACTGAAAGAAATCACTACAAAAGAAAAAATGAGAGAGAGAGAGAGAGAGAGAGAGAGAGAGAGAGAGAGAGAGAGAGAGAGAGAGAGAGAGAGAGAGAGAGAGAGAGAGAGAGAGAGAGAGAGAGAGAGATGTTTCTTGCTAGGTGGTTGCTAGGGTGGTCAGAGTGGTTGATAAGGTATTGCTAGGGTGTTCTGAGTCATTGCTAAGATATTGCTAGGCGGCTGCTAGTGTGTTCTAAGTGGTTGCTCGGCGGTTGCTAAGGCGTTGCTAGGGTGTTCCAGGTAGTTATTAAGGTGTTGCTAGGATATTCTGAGTGGTTGCTAATTGACCACTGTGCAGTTTTTAAGGTATTGCTAGACGGTTGCTAGGTTGTTCTGAGTGGTTGCTAGGGCGTTGCTAGGGTATTCTAGGTGGTCACTAGGGTGTTGCTAGGCGGTTGCTAGGGTGTTCTGAGTGGTTGCTAAGGTGTTGCTAGGGTGCTCTAGGTGGTCACTAAGGTGTTGCTAGGCGGTTGCTAGGGTGTTCTGAGTGGTTGCTAAGGTGTTCTGAGTGGTTGTTAGATCGTTGAAAAGTCATTGCTTGGTGGTTGCTAAGACGTTGCTAGGTGGTTGCTAGGGTGTTCTGAGTGGTTGCTAGGCAGTTGCTAGGCTGTTTTGAGTGTTTGCAAATGCGTTGCTAGGCAATTGCTAAGATGTTCTGATTGGCTGCTAGGTGGTTGCTGAGGTGTTGCCAAGATGTTCTAGGTTGTTGCTAAGGTGTTGCTAGGTTTTGTATGTTTGCTAGGCCGTGGCCAGTATCTTCTGAGTGGTTGATAAGGTGTTGCTGGACAGTTGCTATGGTGTTCTGAATGGTTGCTAAGGCATTGCTAGGCAGGTGCTAAGGTGTTCTGAGTGGTTACTAAGGCGTTGTTAGGTGGTTGCTATGGTGTTCTATGGTGTTTTTTTTAAGGCGTTGCTAGACTATTGTTTATGTGTTCTGGATGGTTGCTAGGCAGTTGCTAGGGCAATCTAGGGGGTTAATAAGGTGTTCCTAGGCGGTTGCTAAGGTGTTTTGAGTGGTTGCTAGGTAGTTGCTAACATAAATTACCATGTTTCTAGCATAAATTAGCATGTCGTTAGCATTGAGTATGAATTAGAATGTCAGTAGCATGTTGCTAGTATAAACTAGCATGCCGTTAGCATGAATTCACATGTTTGCTAGTATGATTAGCATGTTTGTTAGTATGTTTCCAGTATGGATTAGTATATTGTTAGTATGAATTAGCATGTTGCTAGTATGATTAGTGTTTCTGGTATGGATTGGTATATTGTTAGTATGAGTCGGTATGTTATTGGTATGCTCAATGTAAAGTCAATGGCAGTTTTTTTTTTTTTTTTTTTTTGGAAGTCTATGGGACAGTTGCTAGGGTGGCGTAAGTGGTTGCTAGGGTGTGGCTAGTAAGTTAAACGGTCATCGGTGATTGGCAGATTGGTAGTCTGAGTTAAATGGGCCCAACATTAAGTCTGACAGTCTGGCGAAAAGTTATGATTTTCTCAAGCCACCATACAGTAAATATGATATATTGAGTAATATGATGTATTATCTATATTTTAATTATAATATATATTTATAATATATATACAAGGTGTTTTTTTTTTTTTTTTTTTACTACTACTACTACTACTATCTATTGTGTGTACTGTTTTTTTATTTTATATATATATATATATATATATATATATATATATATATATATATATATATATATATATATATATATATTACCTTTTCATGTAAACTTTAGAACTGCTTTGGCAATACATTTGTAACATTTGTCATGCCAATAAAGCAACTATTGAATTGAATTGAATTGAATTGAGAGAGAGAGAGAGAGAGAGAGAGAGAGAGAGAGAGAGAGAGAGAGAGAGAGAGAGAGAGAGAGAGAGAGAGAGAGAGAGAGAGAAAATAAACTAAACTATTTGCATAGATTACTTTTGTGTAGATGCTGAAACAGGCCAAACAGATGTGCTGAAAAAGGCACAATGAAGTAGGCGTGCTAAAAAGCTGAATTACAGAAGAGACAGCTGTCTCAGTGTTTTTACCAATTTATTTATTTATTTTATTTACATAAATGAATAAGCTTAAAAATATAAATATACACTTTTTAAAATGTATCAGTGCTTCCCACAGGTTTGAAATATACTTGCAGTGGTAGGCGGATTGAAACACACCATTTACCCATATCACATAACTACAGTATATGCGACACACAAAACATAATTACTTTTTTAACAATAATTAAATTTATTATGACACTGTTATACACTGTTTTTTTTTTTTTCAATAAGTTAAAGTAAAAAAAAAAAAAAGACTGTTGAAATAAATAAAAAAATCCACTATTTCTCTTTTATGCTATTCAGGAGCCATGTGCACACACTGACAGGTAAAATCTGCTGGGAAAAAACTTGAATGCCAAAGCATTTTAGATATGTATATAAAATAGCCTGTGTAAAATAGCCGAATGACATCATCAAATTAATAAAATATACAGCAAATAAGAAATAAATGACAGAAAAAGGAATAAAAACAGACTCCTTTTAACACTGTAAAGCCTGAAGTGTCTTCTTTCCAATGATACATAAGTTGTGTTTGTAGCTTACTGGAGTCAAGAACTGTTCCTATTTAACGTTAGGTAGGTGTAAATCCCCAAAAGTGAGTACAGGCTAACAGGTTAACCATTACTAATGGTCAGAATTATTAGCCCCTCTTTGGATTTTTGATTTCAAATGATGTTTAACAGAGCAAGGAAATTTTCGCAGTATTCCTTTAATATATTTTCTTTTAGAGAAAGTCTTGTTTGTTTTATTTCAGCTAGATTAAAAGCAGTTTTTAATTTTTTAAAAACAATTTTAAGGTCAAACTTATTAGCCCCTTAAAGCTATATTTTTTTCGATAGTCTACAGAACAAACCATCCTTATACAATGACTTGCCTAATTACCCTAACCTGCCTAGTCAACCTAATTAAACTAGTTGAGCCTTTAAATGTCACTTTAAGCTGTATAGAAGTGTCTTGAAAAATATCTAGTCAAATATTATTTACTGTCATCATGGCAAAGATAAAAGAAATTAGTTATTAGAAATGAGTTATTAAAACTATTATCTTCATAATTTAAGGGGGGTAATAATTCTGACTTCAACTGTATATTTTGACACAGTTTAGAGCAGTTATTTCATCCTCTCCGAGTATATAGTTAAGTTTTTCTGAGTCGTTTAGATTCAAGAATGAATTAAGATTGAATGTTTCTTTCGCTCTTGCTCTCTGTGCGTGTGTAGTCAGCTGCAAAGCCAAGCGAAAGTAGGCTTAAGTAAAAAGGTAATGAAAAATGCATATGATTAACGAACGACAGCTTTACAAAGCAAAAGCCGAATCCTGGACATTTTACGAAATTTAAAAACCCGGCCGGACGAATATTTAAAGTGCCAAAAAGGAGCGTCTCTGTGGGTCTGCAGTGCACGTGAGACTGTCTGGGGGAGTGTTGACAGTTCACATGCGCACAGAATGAAACGGGTAAACAAGAGAGGATTTTCCACTACTTATTCAATCGCGGATGTTTATTAGGCGGATAAAATAGTGTAAAAGGATGATAATAGTAAATAAAAATGTGTCCCTAAATATACTTGGGCGGCCGTTAATATAACTGGGGGCCTGCCCAAGTAAAGTCTATGTGTAAGAAGCACTGTGCATACAAAAAAAAAAAAAATTGCATTGCATTTTGCATTGAATAATTTTTTGAGCATAGTTTCTGGGTATTTAGACTGCATTATTTTTGATTGGAACGATGTGCAAAAACTGTTGACCCAGGAATACATCTACCGCAATATCAGGGCGTGCGTGCTAAAGAGAACGGAACGGAGGTGAGGTGTGCTCTGATCTCTTCTTCAATACACACTAACACTCGCTCATGTGTGTGCAGTCAGTGGAGAGTGATAAGAGCAGATTCTCCCAGCAGCGTCGCCTAAGGCAAGAGAGCAGCTTTAGTCATTTAGCAGAGCAGGAGAGAGTGAAGAGGAATAATGCAGGAACTAATCCACTGTACAGCACAACTGATCCTGACGCAATCCAAACACACACACACTGTTAAGATCAACTAAGAAAATGTTCAGTTACTTGTGATCCTGTTTAATAATGCATCTCAGTGTGATGCATGCTAACAGACGGATCATATTATTGTATGAGTGCACATTAATACATTTAGTAGCGCTCTGTAATCAATTAGGGGGACTGCTGACACTTTTACTGTATTGCAGTGACAAATGTACAGCGCTTGAAACACACTGTACACGTCTATCCACACCAAGAGGGACGTGATAATAAAAAGCAGTACTAATTATTATTTTATTTTAAAATTTCATAAGTCTGGAGAGAAAGTTCTGGACATTTATTCAAAAAGCTTTTGCTTAAACTTATTAAAAAAATGGACAAAAAAAAGGTAAAAGTAAATGTAAAGCATGACAATCCAAAATTGCACAACTCAAACATGCTAAAACATCATTAAATAAATAAATAAATTAGTTAATTAAACATAAAAAACAACATACAAACAATTAATTAAATAAATATTCAAACAAACTAATTTTCTGCAAATAGTGTTCAGTCTTACATGAAAAACAACCATATGCACAGTATATTGCTTTTAAAAGTAAATGCAATGGGTTTTGGTAATATGGCTAGTAAATAGATAAAGTCTTACCTTGAAAACAAATGTCAAATAGTAGATTTAAATAGGTTGTTTTCAGGTGATTCGACCGTCTCTTATGTTTTTTTTATTTTTTATTTTATTTTATTTTTACAAGGCAGTGTTTTTAGGTCCTCTGCTTTTTTTAATGTACATAAATTATTTGAAAATGGCCAGTTCAAAAAAAGCTTTTGTTATATGCGGATGATGCAGCAATAATTGTGTCTCATGAGGAAGGAAATTATTGAAAATGAAATAAGTACACAAATTCAAAAAGTCTCTAAATGGTTTGGCCTTAATAAACTGTCCTTACATTTGGGGAAAACTGAATTTATTTAACTTGGTTCAGCTTTGAAACTGAGAAAATGTGTCAGGTCAGAGGTAAAAGTAGGCCATCCAATTATTACACCAAAACATGAAGTTAAATATTAAGGTTGCATCTTAGATAGTAATTTGACAGGTGAGAAGATGGCTGTTATAGGCTGTTATAAATTCTCATTTTGGACAGTTAAAAATAGGGTTTGGGACATTTCACATGCTGCAAAACAGTTGCAGGATGACACTGTATGTCTGTAACAAAATATAAAACATTCAAAGTATTTTAAATAGTCACTTAAGAGCTAAAAATGTGCTGTCCACGTATGTGGACACTCAGGCCCTAGGAGGTTAAAGAAAATGGTACCAAAATATTTCCTTTATTATTATGTTTTAGTTAGTGAGGTACATTGTCATTCTACAAGAGTGAGTAGACATTTACCCTTGTAGATTTAAAATTGAAACAGGTAGAACTTCTTTTTTGTGTGCTAGCTCTGTTGTTTGTAATGAACTACCTAGGAATTTTAAAGAGATTCCATTTGAGAGTGATTTTAGAAGGAAAAATTTAAAAATGATTGTTTTATGGTTGAAGTTGAAGATTTTGTTGTGGTGACTTGCTAAGCTGAAGATGTTTTCACTCCATTAATGATTTGCTTGTTCATTTTTTAAGAATATCGAGGACCTCAATTGAAATAAGACTGGCTTTTTCTGTATTTTACCCTTGACAGTTTTTAAAATATGTATGAATTAGTCTAATTGAACTTGTTTGTATATTTTTGTTAAAATTATCAAATAAAATCAATCAATCAATTAATCAATCAATCAATCAATCAATCAATCAATCAATCAATCAATATAGTCCTTATTGGTCAATATTCGGCAATTAAATTACTAAAACAAAAATAAACAAATAATAAGTTTATAAATAGTTCATATTCAGCTAAAAAGCTACAATATATATTCATATTTAAATATTATTTACACACATTAAATATAGAGCAACTAAAGTCAGAATTTTTCTGAAAATTACAGTCATTTTGATGTATTGTTTTGTTTCTATAGCTTGTTTTTTTGTGTAAATGTAGCCTAATATAGACCTGAAATCAGTTTTACATTTAAAAATATCACCAAAAAGCTGCTGTTTATACATTCCCCCAAATGTACGAAAAAAAATTGTAATATGGCCAGTAAATGGATAAAGTCTTACCTTGAAAACAGATGTCAAATAGTAGATTTAAATATGGTGTTTTCAGATTATTCATTCCACAATGCAGTGTTTTAGGTCCTTTGCTTTTTTAATGTATACCTGTAAATGATTTAAAAATGGCCTGTTCAAAAAGCTTTTGTTATATGCGCATGATGCAGCAATAATTGTGTCTCATGAGAGGAAGGAAATTATTAAAAATTAAATAAGTACACAAATTGAAAAAGTCTATAAATGGTTTTGCCTTAATAAATTGTCCTTACATTTGGGGAAAACTGAATTTATATTATTTGGTTCAGCTGCAAATGTTTTTTTTTTTTATGAAAATTACGGTGATTTTGATGTATTGTTTTGTTTCTATAGCTTGTGTTTGTGTGCAAATGTAGCCTAATATAGACCTTAAATCATTTTTACATTTGAAAATATCACCAAAAAAGCTGCTGTTCATACATTCCCCCCAAACGTACGCAAACAATTCACATCTATAAATGCTACAGTGGACACACACACACACGCACACACATCTACCACAACAGAACAAGCTGCATTCCTCCCAACTAACACACCAACTTTTACCAAGAGCACTTTTGGCCTCTTTATTAGCTGTACTGATGCATTCCATCTCTGCGAGTGTATAATCGGCCTTTGTTTGAGCACAGGGAACAACGTTAACCCTCGGTCCTGTCATGTAAGCTTATTACCCCAAAAGCACGCAGAGGCCAAGAGCCCAAGCACACAGCGGCAGGATTAGCTAATCTCGCTCTCCCCCTGCTAGCACAAGAGCCACTCTATGCCACAACAAAACCCCAGACTCGGGTTAAAGGTCCGTGCCTCTTAAATTCAACGTTCATGTGTACATAATACTGATGTGTGCGACTAATAAAAGTTGTGCGTGCGGCTTACATGTCGTAGAGCGGAGGCTAATGGCCTCGTTTGTCTCATTCTGCCGTTGTTTTAGCTCACAATGTTTCAGAAGTTCAAGTAAAGTTGAGAGGTGAGGAGGTCAAGGCGGTTGTGGAAAGCCAGGCTATCGGAAAGAGGGCACCAACACAAATGCCGTCTGGACACTAGTATGTGTGTGTGTGTGTGTGGGGGGGGACTCCATTTGTCAAACACCACCAGAGTGTGTCTGGTATAGAAGAAAAAAACTGAAAGAAAAAAAAAAAAAAAGAATTCTGAAGTTGTCTGACAATTGTGTTTATATTGCACAATATTTCTCACTATTGTACACTGTAAAAAATTCTGTTAATTAATAGTTTTGTTTTGTGTTTTCAGTTTATTTACGGTTGTGAACTGCATTGTAAGATGTTGATCTTTGCTCTGTCGACTTTTGATGTTGAAAATTCAACTCTACAGTTTAAAAAAGGGACTTTTATTGACCTTTTAGTAGCTTGAAATATTATAATGTAAAAGAAATAATAATCAGAAAAATAAATCTGTAAAATAACAAAAATGTACTGGCAGCTTATTACAAGGTTTTTGCAGCATAATATACAGTTCAACACCAACTCAGACAATATATCACTTTAAACTAGAGCTGCACGATATTGGACAAAAACTGAATTTGTGATATTTAGTTTGTCTGCGATATATATTGCGATATGAATGTAATTTCATTATTCTATTTGGAATGAATTCATCATTTTACATTGATTGGGATTATTATGTAAAGGATTATCTGCATAAAATACAATACACTTGAACAGATACAAATTACTTTTATGGTTTTCTGTGTAATCTAACAGTATTGAGGTGCATATAAATATAAAATAACACTGTATAGTGCAAAGTCTTCATTGCATGAATAATTTAATACAAGTAATTTTGGTTTATATACCATTATAACCTCTTTGTTTAAGTTAAATCTTACACATTCACAGGTCTTAAAAACACATCCAAATGAAAATCGTTTACTCTATTTTAGGGTTAAACTTTGCGATGACCCCAAAAATCTTATGTTCTGAACTGTGGTGCTGATCAATTATAATCCCAACTTGACATTGCTGATTCTGCGAGGGGACTATTGCAGGTTCACACATTGCGATATAGATGCTGAAACGATTTATTGTGCAGCCCTACTTTAAACTATTAAAAATGTTCATAAAAGTCACTTTTCCCCAATTTTCAAGGTTAAAAGTTGTCAAAAGAAAGATCAAGGTCTCATAATGTGATTCAAAAGCATAAATAATAAAAATAAAAATAAAAACATGAATTACAAAATGCAGAAAATGTTAATTTATTTATTACATATTTTACAGTGTTATTATACATGTCACAAATCTGACTTTTTGGTGACTTTCTTTTTTAGAATCTTAAACTATAAACTATGAAAAAGTCAGAATTAAGTATATATCTTGCATTTTTCTTAGAATTATAAGCATAAATGTCTCAAATATATTTATATAAAATATTTTTTTATGCAAAAATGTATTTAGCAAGTACGAGTTTTATATAGCCTTCTCACAATTAAATTTTTTTTTTTTAGCCTATTCTGGGTTTATCTCGCACAATTTAGTGTTTTCACAAATTTTCTCAGAATTTGAAATTTGAACATTATGAATCTGACATAAAAAGAATAAAAAGATCCCTAAAAATCCTTGATTTATGTCTAGTTAATTTTCTGAGTTTATCTCTCACAATTCTGAGCTTAAATCTTAGAGTTTTGTTGGCATTCTTGCATGTTTACATAAACTCTGAAAACCGATTCTAACTCACAACTACAAGTTCATAACTTGCAACTTTGAGACATTAACTTGCAGTACTAAGAAGAAAACCACACACAAAAACCCACAAACACACACATTCATCCTTTCCCACTTTTTCTCACCCTCATAACAGTGTGACCGAACAAATCCAGATTTCTATATTTTTTTTTAAAGCCCACTAATCATGTAGTATTTAAAACAACATCCTACAGTTTACATTCTTTCTCCGTAGGAAGAAACAAATATAAAGTTGCAGATTGATGCTTCATTTTTCCATATTCGAAACGCCAATTGCAGTTGATGATGTCTGAAAACCCTAGTGGAAATAATACAAAAAATAGAAAAATCAAGCCACAGAGTTACATGTGGTGTTAAGCTCCAGAGGGAGGGCTTCGTCTCTGGTCTTCTTTAATCTGGGGGTCCTGCACTGCTGGCCCTGGCTTATTCCTCTCAACACTCCCATAAAGATGACAAAGCCCTGATCAAAGCCAACGACTGGCCCCTGGGTTTATTTGACTACGGAGTCATTCACAGTGCAGGGATTGAACATACACGTGGGTCAGACGGGACATCGGACGCTGAGTCACGGGACGAATCGTTTAAAAGCCACTCGGAAAGACCTGCCGGAGTGAAAGTGACACCAGAGCGAAAGAGAGGAGAAAACAACAAGGCTTTAGCACATCGGAACAAAATTCGCTAATGGAGAAGACATGCTAGGTGAGGGCGATAGCTCTGCGAAAGCCATTAGACGGCCGGGCCCCTGACAGCCATTTCCAGCCGCTGTTCCCCCCCTTTCTCTTTCTCGGCAGGACCGAAGGAGGCTCGTGTTTCTCATGGGGGAGAGAGGAGGTGTGAGCGGCGCACATCTCCGACACCGAACTTGAACGTTTGAACCCACAGCTCTCACAGAGCTCAGTGGGGAAGAGGGCAAGATAAAGAAGTAGAGCAGAACGTGTGAGTGAGATAGTTCAGAGAGCCTTTGATCCCCAAACACTGCTCTATAGATACACTTTTTTTTTTTTTTTTTACAATGACCTGACGTGGATGAAAGCAAAACACGGGATGGCGGAGAGAGTTTCGGCTGTTGAGGATGACAATGGCCACATGGCAAAAGAGCGAATCGTTAGACTTGTGACAGAAATACTGAAAACAACAATAACATGAGGCCAATTAGAAATTGCTATTAAAAATGCTGAAAAGATATGATATCAGTGGCTCCGTTCTTGCATTAGTTAAATGTGGCCACAAATGAATAACATAGTTGTTAATATGTGGGCTTTATATATTCTAAATATACAGTTGAAGTCAGAATTATTAGCTTAGGCTTAACTACTGTAGGTTAATTAGGTTAACTAGGCAGGTTAGGGTAATTAGGCAAGTTATTGTATAATGATGCTTTGTTCTGTAGACTATCGTAAATGAATATAGCTTAAAGGGGCTAATAATTTTGACCTTAAAATGGTGTTTAAAAAATTAAAAACTGCTTTTATTCTAGCCAAAATAAAACAAATAAGACTTTCTCCAGAAGAAAAAATATTATCAGACATATTGTGAAAATTTCCTTGCTCTGTTAAACATAATTTGGGAAATATATAAAAAAAATTAAATAAATTAAAAGGAGGGCTAATAATTCTGACTTCAACTGTATATTATAGAAAGAAATACCATACCAAATATATCTAGAAATATGTTCTACATATTTATTCTGCATGTCTTGTATGTGGTTCTATGATAGATGAATGATTTAAATAAATGTGTTTATTATGATATTAAAATAGCTGAGTCACATTTCTGAAAATTAGGAGAAATATCGAACTATGGTCCAAGTCATAAAATTATGAAAATAAATATAACAGTATTATGAGATTAAAATAGTAATAATTTGAGAATGGTAACATCTTAAGAGTAGCATTGACGTTATTGTCAGTTTTTTACTTTATTCTCATATCATTACTTTAATAATAATATGACTTTAATCTCATATTGGTAAAGTTGATTGAATAAAGTTGACTTTATTTTGAACTACACAATTATTCCATCATGGCAATAAACCAGCATTATTTTTAATAAAAATAAATAAATAAATAAATAAAATAAAATAAAATTCATTCATTCATTCGTTGGTTGTTATCAGGGGTTGTCACAGTGGAATGAACCGCCATGAATGAACTGTCTGTCTGTCTGTCTGTCTGTCTGCCTGCCTGCCTGCCTGTCTGTCTGTCTGTCTGTCTGTCTGTCTGTCTGTCTGTCTGCCTGCCTGCCTGCCTATCGTTCTATATCCATCTATCATTCTATCTGTTTGTCTGTTTATTTATTTATTAATTTATTCATTCATTTATTTTATTTTAACATGCTACAGTCATAAAACTAAAATCAGATTTTCAATTACAGGTTTAACTGTGGCAGAGCACCAATGTGTGGATGCTGTCATATAACCTTAGATGTGGAGAACATGAGAGAAAATCTGCTATGGCACACACACACACACACACACACAAAGTGTGATACATCCCGAAGCGCTTTTGACGGGCTGTAGAGAAAGCCAGCGACACCTTGCCGAGCCGCACAGGAGGGCCTGTTATGGATCTAAGTTCTCAGGTGTTTGCTCGCTGCCCGAGGACAACAGCACCTGTCTAATGTGCATGTGTGCATCTGCGTCTCCGCGAGGAGGTGCACGACTCCATGCGGCTCTTCACTCACACACACAACATTAAAACATGGCCTGCTGTAAATGAAAGGGGCTCTTGATGAGCGAACGGCAATTATCAGCCTGGATATCATAAGAGCATCACAAGATGTTGTAAAACAGCTGTGGCCATTAGCCATACTTAGCTAATGCAGTAATGCCACTAAATGACATGATTACACTGTGTTGATCTGACCGGGCTGAATGTGTGTTGTTTTGTTTCTGGATGTGTCAGTCTGGGCGGTGTGTTCGAGAGTACGGATTAATAGGTGATATTGTATGTGCAAGTGTAGTTGTATAGTTTGGAAAACTATGTTTTTTTTTTCTTCTTATGTTTTTTTTTTGTTTTGTTTTTGTTTTTTAAAGCTATCATTCACTATTTTTCTTTGATGAAAAATACATTCATGAATTTTGAAATAGTAAAACAATTTAAAATAAGTTACTGGATGTAATTTATTTAAAATTTGGGACTTACTGGATGTAATTTAAAATGAAATGTATTCCTGTGATTAAAAGCTACATTTTCAGCATCATTACAGCAGTCTTTAGTGCCACGTGATCATTCAGAAATCACTCTAATATGATAATTTGCTGCAGAAGAAAGAGTTATTTATTTATTATCCATGTTGAACACCGATGGGCTGCTTTGTTGTGGAAACTGTGATTTGGTATAAAATAAATAAATAAAAATACCATTAAAAATGTACAATTTTGTCACTTTTATTTATCAAGGACACATTATTTGATTAATTTAAGTGAAAGACATTTATAATGTTCTTTCTTTTCTTTTAGTTGACAGAAATATAAGTGAATACACTCAATTCATCAAGGATAAAAACAATAAAGTTTTAAAACTTGCTTTCATAGTAAAAACTGAAAAAAAATGTAAATGTTAAAAAATTTTTAACTGTTATTTTAAGCTTTCTTTCATCAAAGAATTATTATTAATGATTAAGTATAATAATAATATATACGAATAATATATAATATTAGAAAAGGGCATTTATATTAAATATTATTACATATTATATTCATTTATTTGTATATGTACAAATCATAGTATATCATAACATAAAAACAAATCAGCTTAGAGTGATTTCTGAAAAATGATGTGACACTGAAGAACAAAGTAATGATCATATTCAATAATAAAATTAATATTTAAAAAAATGTTTACTATATTTTTGATCAAACACATGCAGCCTTGGTGAGAGGGGAGGGCTTTACAAAAAAAAAATAAAAAATTATAATCAGTATAAAAAAAAATCAATTTAATCAGTAGTATATAACACACACAAACGTCTATCTTGGATGTCTAGTAGCTCATTGATGGGCCCTTAAATGTCAATTGCTTAATTTACTGAAAAAATGTACAAACTTGCTACAGCCCCATAAATTTGAGCAGCAGGGCTCGGAGAGTTAATGAACAGCTTGTAAAACATGAATGAAGGGGTCAGGGCATTACAACGCGTGATATTGTGAATGAAAAGCATGTGAGAGGTTGGAGGATTGTTGGCTTTCTCCCAGCCCATCTGACCAGCAGACCAAGAGCAAGGTACAAAAGGGGAAGAGGGTGGAGGGATGTTGAATACAGAGAGAGAGAGAGAGAACAAAGTGACAGGAAAAGAAAGTTGCATTCACAATATGTTAATGTGAATACTGTATTTGAGTTGAACACAAAGCCATATACATAAATGAACAATTAGTAATTGACACATCAATGCAGGAATCTATCTGAACAGCATTCAGCATTCATTTTAGCTTGTTTGACATGATTTTGGAATGGACATTTCCAAAAGAGTCAACTCATTTATTGAATCATGTAAAAGACTGTTGAAATCAGTTTAATAATAGAATAGCTTACTGAAACAAAGATAAAAGCATCAAATTCTGAAACAATTATAAAATAATATAATACAAATATTTTCATTAATATGTACATAGTTATCATTTATGTTGATTAATTGCACTGTGTATGACTCCAATAATTTAATAGGACTGATAATTTAATAGGACTGATTTCCTACTAGTGATGGGAAGTCCAGTTTTTTTACTCGAACCGTTTTTTTTTTCAGACAAACAGTGATCAAACCAGTATGTTTTACTTAAACTTGAAACATGTCTTGTTAAAATGCAAAGAGTTGAATGTATTGAAATTATTCCTGAAATATTTAATGAACATTTAATAAATGAAAACTATTTTCAACATACTTGATCACTGTTATCCGTCACACACACCAATTGATAATATGGGAAAAAATTTAATATATTAACACTTTGAAGGGTAACACACACTCCAGTTCGGTGTAAGAATAAACTCTTACAACTCTGAGAGTAATGTACAAATTTCACACTTTAGAAAGTGTTATTTTAACTCCAAAATGGAGGGAGTCATATGTACACCCAAGGAGTGTTAAGTTAAACTCAAATTGAGTTAAATGTACACTGATTTTTTTGCTGTGCACTATCTTTGATAGGTTTAGCATTATTTGTTTTTTCAGTAGTTTATGAAATTTTTTATACAGTTGTATTTAACACTATGAACGATTAACGCTGGATACACACTAAAACGGAGCACTGCTTCACTTGCTCTGGTTAATAATAATAATAATAATAATAATAATAATAATAATAATAATAATAATAATAATAATAATAATAAATCCTTAGATTTACATAGTGCTTTTCTGGACACTCAGTGATTTAGAAATTTTTTGAGGGGAATCGCCTCATCCACCATCAATGTGCAGCCTCCACCTGTATGATGCGACGGCAGCCATATTGCGCCAGACCGCACACCACACACCAGATGATTGGTGGAGAGGAGACAGAGTGATGAAGCCAATTGTGATATGGGGACGGTTAGGAGGTCATGAAGGACAGAGACCAGTGGGCAAATTTACTCTTTTTCAAAGGACATGCTGAGATTTTTAATGACCTCAGAGCATCAGGACCTCGGTTTAACGTTTCATTCGAAAGACGGTGCTCACTGAGCAGTATAGAGTCCCCATCAATATACTAGGACTCACAAAGACCGCAGGTTGAGCACCCCCTGCTGGCCTCACTAACACCACTTCTGGTAGCAACCTAGCTTTCTCATGTGGTCTCCCATCCAGGTACTGACCGGTCAGGTACTGACCTTTGCTTCGATGGGCAACCAGGTAAGAGTTGCAGAAAGCTAGCTGCCGCCTAGTTTAGTCAAGGGATGTTTTTCACCCCCCATTTTCTATTCAAGAATTATATTAACTTGTGCAGAAGATGTGATTGGGGCGAATTCCACGCGTTGATGGCAAACACATCACACATTACTTGGCATTTACCTCACATGGCGGATATTCACCTACATTCATAGATTTTCAGTGACTTTGTATGTAATGTACTTGCGCAAATACTTAACTGCAACGTGCATGAATAATTCATAGGTCATCTGATCACATCTATCAGTGCAGCCAATATGGCTTCTATATAAACACAGCTATGATACAGCCATTCAACAATTAGCTGTATGATATTGCTCATATCAAAAATGAATGGTCAGTTACACATAAGAATGCATTGGTAATGTTCAGCTTTGACCCTTTCACTTTAAGGACAGGCAGCCACACGAGGGTCAGCCAATCAGCGCGTGGGACATAAGGGCATAATGAAGAATGCATAATTATCTCAATCAGTTTAATTGGTGGGGGAATGAGTACAGCCTATATGGTGAAAAGGGAGCGCGCGCACACACACACACACACACACACACACACACACACACACACACACACACACACACACACACACACACACACACACACACACACACACACACACAAAAGAGGAAAAAATGTACCCATGAAAACAGACAAACGAGGCACGGCACGTACATACACTCTCAATCCACCACGTACACACACTCTCGACCCGCCACTCACAGTTAGCAATCATTTCAATCCAGTTCCCCAAGTGTTCAGGAGGACAGACATGTCCCTGTATCTGACCCAGCTATCACCTATTCTCCTCTCTGTTC
This sequence comes from Danio kyathit, assembly GCA_903798195.1. Classification (NCBI taxonomy): domain Eukaryota; kingdom Metazoa; phylum Chordata; class Actinopteri; order Cypriniformes; family Danionidae; genus Danio; species Danio kyathit. The sequence continues at coordinate 32,407,276 of LR812533.1, read as the reverse complement.
GGGTCTTATCAACATAGCCCAGCGCTCAGCCAACGGCTCCGGTTACACGATTTGGTGCAATTGCTTTTAAACTGACCCACACTCGTACAATGAAGCTCAGTTAAGAGGAGATGGGAAACATGAAAGCCCCCTGTTGATGTCCCACACTCTCCCCCCCCCCACCAGGTCTCTCTCTGGCCTGACCGCATATACCCTTCACCGTGATCAAAAGCAGGAATTTGATTAAGGCAGATAATGGAAGACGATGGGGTGAAAACAAACTTTCGCAGCTGTGCCACTTCGTAGGGGACGAGACGGCGGCTGAAACATGGTACACCTCGAGCTGACCACCCAAACAGATGATAGCAGCAAATGAAGGCATGGACTTTTCCTGCTGATTGCTTTCTTAGCTGATTATGAATTTTGGAGATGAGGAGAAGAAAATTAGATCTGATCTGTTCCATCCGGCGCATTTGAACCAGTTGGGGATACGGATAACGCTTTTGAAGGAATATTCCAGATTCACGTCAAACTCAGTTAATTGCACTCGTAGCACAATATTCAGCCATTCATTTTTCTTCAGCTTAGTCCCTTGTTTATCAGGGGTCGCCACAGCGGAATGAACCACCAACTATTCCAGCATATGTTTTACGCAGCGGATGCCCTTCCAGCCACAACCCAGTACTGGGAAACACCCATACACACTCATTCACACACACTACGGACAATTTAGTTTGATTCAATTCACCCGCCTATACTATACTATATGGATTTTTTATTCACAGTAATGACCTTAGATTTTTTATTATTATTTTAATAAATCTTCCCCTGAGGTTCTCACACACCCACACACACCCACACACTTACACACTTGTATGCTCCATTTACGAGGATTTTTATAGGCATAATGCATTTTATACTTTAAAAATGCTTATTTTATGGCCTTACCCTTCCACTAAACCCAATCCTTAAAGGAAACGTGGAAAATTGAATATCAAAAGACCATAATAAGTATGATTTTTAAGCATTTTGAATTATGAAGACACAATGCATGTCTTGTAAACCACTTTTATACAAGTACAAGTAGTTCATACCCACGGGTATGACCTAATTGTGTCCCCGTAAACCACATAAACAAGTACACACACACACACACACACACACGCACGCACGCACGCACACACACACACACACACACACACACACAGAAAATGCTGAAGATATGCTGTAAAATTATGATATTAAATTATCTTTTTTTAAGGATCGAGTCGCTGAAGACCTTCCTTTATCTGAAATGACAGAGCATGGCACTAGCAACACCAAGGTTGTGAGTTCGATTTCCTAGGAAAGCACCTTGTAAGTCTCTATGGATAAAAGCATCTGATAAATACACAGTGTTAGCTGACTAAATCTATGCGAGATTATGTACTTTATAACTAAAGTATTCATTAATGTTTTGCTCTGAGGGTGGTCATACTGTATGCTGTAAATCAAATCACGAGTCAGCAAAAGCTGTGATTCTCCTGCATCTTGTTAGGGAAATGCAACTCTCAATACCAAACTACTCTCCTCCGAAGGCCGAACTCATACAGAAACTCCCAGTACAGCCCTGAGAAGAAAATCAGGAAATCAAACAGGGCAAAGGATTTAACTTGCTTTAACGTGATTAATAAACACAACTACAGAATCATCTTGCATGAAAATCATCTTCGAGTAATTGTGCAGCCCTATTATTTTTTTTTTATTATTATTATTATTATATGCTATGTGGGGGTGGCGCAGTATAGCGATGTTGCCTCACAGCAAGAAGGTCGCTGCTTCGAGCCTCGGCTGGGTCGGTTGGCATTTCTGTGTAGAGTTTGCATGTTCTCCCCGTGTTCGTTTGGGTTTCCTCTGGGTGCTCTGGTTTCCCCCCCAAGTCCAAAGACATGTGCTATAGGTGAATTGGGTAAGCTAAATTGTCCGTAGTGTATGTGTGTAAATGAGAGTGTATGGGTGTTTCCCAGTGATGAGTTGCAGCTGGAAGGGCATCCACTGTGTAAAACATATACTGGATCAGTTGGCGGTTCATTCCGCTGTGGCGACCCCTGATCAATAAAGGGATAAGCTGAAATGACGCAGTGGTGCAGCAGGTAGTGCTGTCGCCTCACAGCAAGAAGGTCGCTGGTTCGAGCCTCGGCTGGGTCAGTTGGCGTTTCTATGTGGACTATGCATGTTCTCCCTGCGTTCGCCTGGGTTTCCTCCGAGTGCTTCGGTTTCCCCCACAGTCCAAAGACATGCGGTACAGGTGAATTGGGTAGGCTAAATTGTCCGTAGTGTATGAGTGTGAATGAGTGTGTATGGATGTTACCTAGAGATGGGTTGCAGCTGGAAGGGCAGTCGCTGTGTAAAACATGTGCTGGATAAGTTGGCGGTTCATTCCGCTGTGGCGACCCCGGATTAATAAAAAAGCCGAAAAGAAAATGAATGAATGAATTATATGCAATTTTTATCATGAGAATGCCATTTAAATCTATGAAACTTGCTGGGAGTTTTAATAGTTTAAAGACTTCTTATATGTAAAAATAAATTTTAAAATTAATTAATTAATTAAAATAAATGAAAATAAAATAAGGTTATTCTGAGGCACTTACATTTGAATCCTAAAAAATACAGCAAAGAGAAACTTTACTTCGATGTGTTTATTTTACTATGCAAAAAAAGGCATTTAAGAAAATAAAGCATCCATTGACAACTGCCTAAAATAGAATCACTTAAAAATAATTAGTAGGTTCTCCATTGTAATTGATTAGAAAAGCATGTTTGCCTGCGTTACCACAAAGTTAATGAAAATAGTTTGTTTTCTACGCCCAATTTGAAAAGATGTAATTTTTTCTATGCCAAGTAATATATTTGGCAACTACTGTGCACCCATTGTAAATGCCTCACTGCTTTAGATTTTTAAATGCTTGAGTGTTTATGCATTATGAGATCAAAGGAAGTGATGAAAAGGAAGCAGCTATATGACATCATAGGAAATGCCCAGCTACATCAACTAAACAACTTTTTCTCATGTGATAGCACCACATGGTAAACATCACTGTTCTTTTCAGCGCTAAACGGCCCAGCGGAGTTGTACGACACAGGCCGGGAGCTGAGCAGTGTGGCTTATAAGAGGTGTCAGCATGGAGCCAGACTCTGAGCCTACATTCAGGGCTTATCTATTGTGCGGCAACAAGCAGACTCATTCAGGGGGACTGTGTGTCGCCAAACTCTGCTAATGAGCATAGCCAGCAGGGCCACAGCGCAACACAGGGCCCCCATTCAGAAGCACAATGCAGGGGCCAGGTTTCCACAGTGGGCAGTTGGAGTGGGGGGCTGGCAGGGGCGGCCAGGGCACTCAGCCCCTATCAAAAGGGCAAAGCCCAATCTCTGTCAGCACACACTTTAATGACCAGCCAATCAAACAAAGACACTGAAAAGGAGGGAACGTGTGGGCAGAAAGGGGGAAATGGACAGAAGCCATAAAAACATCCTCCATTCCCCCCGCCAGCTCTAATCTGTCTACTCTACATTTGTTTCATTAATTGAAGTTAGAAAATGTCTATACAAATTAAATAACAGAATTTATAAATAACAAATAATATGAAACTGAAAATCGTACTACTAGTTACTAGCTACTACTACAGAAAACAATGATTTTTTTCAATTAGCAAGTATGAATAAAACATTTAAATTGTTATAAAAATGTCTACAACATTTATATGCTGTTTTTAATGAATCAAGAAAACCTGAAAAGCCTCGATATTGCAATCTGTGTATCCACAATAGTCACATTGCAGGATTACATCTTTTATATTTTTTTATTTATTATATATATACAGTTGAAGTCAGAATTATTAGACCCCCTTTGAATTTTTATTTATTTTTTATTTTTTTATATATATTTCCTAATGATGTTTAATAGAGCAAGGAAATTTTCACAGTATGTCTGACAATATTTTTCTTCTAGAGAAAGTCTTTTTTGTTTTATTTCGGCTAAAATAAAAGCAGTTTTTTATTTTTTAAAAACCATTTTAAGGTCAAAATTATTAGCCCCTTTAAGCTATAATTTTTTTCGATAGTCGACAGAACAAACCATCGTTATACAATAACTTGTCTAATCCTGCCTTGTTAACCTAATCAACCTAGTCAATCCTTTAAATGTCACTTTAAGCTGTGTAGAAGTGTCCTGAAAAATATCTAGTAAAATATTATTTACTGTCATCATGGCAAAGATAAAAGAAATCAATTATTAGAAATGAGTTATTAAAACAATTATGTTTAAAAATGTGTTGAAAAAATCTTCTCTCTGTTCAACAGAAATTGGGGAAAAAAAATAAACAGGGGGCTAATAATTCAGGGGGTTTAATAATTCTGACTCCAACTGTATATATCAGGGCTATTCAATTAGTTTGTCATGGGGGCCAGTTCATGAAAAGCCTCCCAAACGGGGGGCCGGAGAGATATGACTTGCAATATAAGTGATGACACAACAGCAATATAAGAGCTCATATCCTGTATTTTTTGACACCCACGTTGACTTTTTCTACATTAAAACGTTAATATGTTGTATTTTGAAACATAACATCACTGCATTACAATGTGGCTTTTTTTACAAGCATATCCAAATGTATTTCGAGGCACAAAATCAGTGTATTGCTTAAGTAGGCTTCTTTTACATTCAGACACCTTCATATGTTCTGTTTTAAACTGCGTAACAATTAGGGATGCAACCATTATAGATTTTGGTTGTACGATTATAGTCTGAAGAATAATCATGGTTTCACAGTTTGTGTCACCATTATTATGCATTTATTACATTTAAAACACTACTAGTTTAGAAAATCACAAGAAAACTGCTTATAAATCACTGCTTATATATTAAAGTGTTGTTTATTGCTGCTCAGTAACCAAATACAGCACAAAATATTAATAAAACACAAACAATAGTCCATTTCTCTCTTTGGACTTAAAGATAAATGAAAAAGTTTTTGATTTAAACATGAGTGATAATTTTACAATGAAAATAAATGACAGAACAATGAATAAATACATAAAAATAAGAATAAATAAAAACAGTATTTGTCTAATGTAATTTAAGCTATATATTAGCTAAGAATTTAAATGAACTGTTGTTATTGTCTGCGTTCATACATAATCATTTTAATAATTTGTAATAATTCATCTTACATATCTTTTGTTTACATTGCATTGAAAGCCACGCACAACTCTCACCACTACAGCCTGAGATAATATGTCAATGGCTTGCTGCTATAGTTAATCCAATGTGCATCCGTATTGGCATAACTAGTTGCAGCAGCTTTTTTTTCCGTCCAACAGAAATGCGGCGTTGAGAAGCCTTTAATATATAAAAGCGGGGATAATAGTGAAATCGGCTAATCATTGCATCCCTATTAATGGTATCAGTGCATTGTACAAAAGGCCTTTTCTACAAACATATCCTACATACATCCTTCTACATAAATGTTTCCGGCTGCTCGTGTTACTCACTTAATGTCAGGTGACTCGCACTTTCCGCAGCCTTTAACTGCAGCTCGTGCTGTATTGAACAGACGCACGCCGCTTCATAACTATAGCGGCTGTTTTTCGACTGAACTAAATTTATTTTTGATGTGTTGGTCACACTATTTGGGGGGCCGGGTTCGGCCCGCGGGCCGCCAATTGAATAGCCCTATATAATGTTATTATATATTATAATTATATAATATTGAGCGTGTTTTTTTATGTTTGAATGTTCAATTTCTATATCAGAATGCTGTTAGACTCTCTCCAGAAAACCATAAAGCACTGTTTATTTAACTTTATCTTCGCTCTGTAGTTTTTATATATGCTTGTAATTTATTACAATTATTACAATTTATGCAGAGCCACAACATAAAAAAAGACTTGTTCATCCCAATTGATATAGATGAATGACATTTTTTCAAACAACATTGTATATAGTATAATGATTTCAAAACAATGTGACCTAAAGCCTGGGATAATCCATCCTGAAAATTCAATTCTGCAATCATAAGAATAAATTACAGTCATTTTAATACACTGTAAATGATTTCTGTTGTTTTCACAGTATTATACTGCATTTCTCAACAGTTTTTTACAGTATAAGCTATATACAGTGTGTTACTGTATATATTGTTGTTTTCACAGTATAAAACAATGTATTTTCAACATTTCCATACTGTGCACATGGTTTACAGTATGTTACTGTAGATTTTCCAATGAATTCTGGGAAATAATCAGTTACTGTGCATCTAAATACAGTAGTGCAAATGGCTGTAAAAAAACTCCACACACACTTTTACAGGTAAAACTAGTAGTCAAATACATTCTTACATAAAAGATTTTAAAGAAGACTGGGTTAACATATTTATTAATATTTAAAAAATATATTTTTGTTTTTATTCTGTATTGCTGATCAAATAAATGCAGCCTTCGACAAACTCAGCAATCATTTTAACAGCAAGCTACTGAACATTAATTAAATGAGATGAAACTACTGTATATTACATAATATTACTATAAACGGCTATTAAATAAAAGCCTGATTTTAGCTTAAAGAGGAGGAGGGGTTTACTGACTCTTCTCATGTCTTCCTCCCACAGATCTTGACAGAAAAAATGAAAAAAAAAAGTGGGAAAAAAGACCTCTAGATGTTCCCAGCAGCTCTGATGCAAAGTCACATGAGCACGGCGACTGAAAAAGCAGGCCATGTCAGCTCCCATCAGCCAAAGAGCGTTTTTTTTCTCTCTCTTTTCACAGCAGCTATTTTCAATGCTCCCAGGAGCAGGAGTGGCCGGCCATTAAAACCCTGTTAAAACACTTCTGCTGTTGTCAGCGGCCGCGAAGCGGAGAAGCCAGTCCAAACGCTGAGATGCAGCAGCTCACCGCCGCTGTCAATACTGTGAGCAGGAAGGTGCAAGATGAGTAACAACCTAATTTGGGCATCAAACTTTTATAGTGCTTTCTCCAGGCGAGAGAGTGGGGAGGGTGGCTTGTGCCTCGGCACCATCATATGACCTTCAGTCCTGAACCTTTTAAAACCTTTTAAAATGGCCAGAAGTATTAAAAGGATGAAGGTAAAAGGAGAGAAAAAAACATGTCGGTCTCACTTTTACAGTTTCAACCTCGGGCTGAATTACATTTGCAGCATTTACGTGGATAATAGTGACTTCTCTCCGCACGCTTGGTCTAACCCTTCTGAAGCTTTTTATTTATTCACTACATCTGCCGCTTCGCAAACCATAAATGCAACTCTAGAAAACATTTGGGCAAACTTCACTTTGCTTCTTCCACCCGTTTTTAACACTTTTTGCGACAAGGGATGAAACACCTCAAGAGGGAAGAGCCCGAGGAGATGTCTGAGAGCTCTTTGCTGAGATCACTGAGGGAGGTGGATGAACTTTCTGGAAGACTTTCGATCTCTGTGGATGTACAGGTTCAAGCGAGGTGGTTTTTATTACGCTAAATGCATGGGCCTTGCTTGTGTCTCCTGCTATGCTCTGGAAAGGGTTGGATGCTTAATCTGCATGGAATCAATATGAGGTCTAGGCTTTCGGGTAGCACTCAGAGTAAAAACAGATCTGGGGTCATGCCTGCAAAAGCAGAACCCACACTAGACTACTGACTGCTCATACAGAACTGTTGCAAACGCTGACCCAAAGATGTTTTTTTTTAATACCTCTGTCGGTATGTTCAAGGTTTATTGTTAATTAATTAACCTATTACAGTAACTTATGACAACTTATGAATCTCCAAGGACCACATTTCCTCTTAAAATCTTCTGTAATGTGAAGAAAGAAAATGTCACCTACATCTAGGATGGATTGAGAGTGAATAAGCTCTCGTAAAGAGAGTGAAAATCTCCCTTAAAGTCACACAAAAATGCATAATGTGTTTGTGCTTAAAGCAAGATATCCAACCAAATGACCAAATTACTGATGTTATATATATATATATTATTCAAGAAAACTTAAAAAACCTAAATGAAATTGAAAATAAAGAAATACATTCTCCTTATGTGAAATACAATCAAAGGAGCAAAGCAGATCAACATCTCTGGGTTTCATAATTTAATACATTTTACAACGCCAACCATTTTTTATGCCAACCAAGAAAATAAAGACAGACAGAAAGAAAGAAAGAAAGAAAGATAAGATAAACGGACAAAAAAGGAAGAAATAAAGGATGAAATGACAAAAGAAAGAAAGAAAGAAAGAAAGAAAGAAGGTATGAAAGAAAAAAGAAAGAAAATAAAGAAGGAAAAAGAACAAAAAGACGGACAAAAGAAAGAAGAAAGAAAGAAAGAAAGAAGGTATGAAAGAAAAAAGAAAGAAATAAAGAAAGAAAAAAGAACAAAAGGACGGACAAAAGAAAGAAAGAAAGAAAGAAAAGAAAGAAAGAAAGAAAGAAAGAAAGAAAGAAAGAAAGAAAGAAAGAAAGAAAGAAAGAAAGAAAGAAAGAAAGAAAGGACAAAAAAGAAAGGGTGAAAATATGAAAGGATGAAAGAAAGAAACAAAGAAAGGATGAAAAAGAAAGGATGAAAGATAGAAAAAACAAAAGGACACAAGAAAGGATGAAAGGATGAAAGAAAAGACAAAGACAAAAGAAAAAGACAAAAAGATGAATGAATGAATGAATGAATGAATGAATGAATGAATGAATGAATGAATGAATGAATGAATGAATGAAAGACTGAATGAATAAAGGACCAAAAGAACAAAATAAAGGACAAAATGACTAAAGGACGAAAAAAGAAAAAAGAAAAAAGAAAAAGAATGGATGAAAAAAGACAAAAAGAAAGAAAGAATGAATGAAAAAAGACAAAAAGAAAGGACAAAAGGACAGACGAAAGGATGAAAAAAAAAAAAGACAAAGAAAGAACGAAAGAAAGAAAGAAAGAAAGAAAGAAAGAAAGAAAGAAAGAAAGAAAGAAAGAAAGAAAGAAAGAAAGAAAGAAAGAAAGGACGGACCAACGGACGAAAGAAACTAAGGAAAAAAGAACTAAATAAAGGACGAAATTACAAAAGAAAGAAAAAAGAATGGATGAAAAAAGACAAAGAAAGACAGAAAGAAAGAAAGAAAGAAAGAAAGAAAGAAAGGACGGACCAACGGACGAAAGAAACTAAGGAAAAAAGAACTAAATAAAGGACGAAATTACAAAAGAAAGAAAAAAGAATGGATGAAAAAAGACAAAGAAAGAAAGAAAGAAAGAACGGATGAAAAAAGGACAAAAGAAAGGATGAAAGGACAAAAGAAAGTCAAAGGCACGAAAGAAACAGACAAAAAACGGAAATAAAGATGAATGCAAGGAAAGAAAGAAAGAAAGAAAAAAGAAAGAAGAAAGAAAGAAAGAAAGAAAAAGAACATGGACAAAAAGGAAAAGAAAGGACTAAAAGGACAAAAAGGCACAAAGATGACGAAAGAACAAGTATGAATAAAGTATAAGAAAGAAAGAAAGAAAGAAAGAAAGAAAGAAAGAAGAGAAAGAAGAAAGAAAGAAAAAGAAAAAAGAAAGAAAGAAAGAAAGAAGAAAGAAAGAAAGAAAGAAAGAAAGAAAGAAAGGTCAAAAGAATGGTCGAAAGAAATTATGAATGAAAGGATGAAAAAAGAACAAAAGAAAGACAAAAGGATGAAAGAAAGGTCAAAAGGAAGGACAAAAGAAACAAAAGAGGACATAAAGGTGAAATTGACAAAAGAAAGAAAGAAAGAAAGAAAGAAAGAAAGAAGAAAGAAAGAAAGAAAGAAAGAAAGAAAGAAAGAAAGAAAGAAAGAAAGAAAGATACAGAGCCGCAGATTGAGTCCTGAAAGTAGGCAAGAGTGAACGGGAATGGCTTGATGACGGAGAACGGATTTCAAAAGTGGAACACCCTCAGGCAGCAGCTCTTCTAAGTCAAAAGCAAGTGCATTACCTTCTGTACCATGACATTTAGTACACTATCAAATCTTTCTCACACTTGAGGCTTGGACAGTCACATAAGACCAGAGGAGCACAATGTGACGCCACACAAAGACCACAAACACCACTGTGTTTAAACACCACTGCAGATATGACATGAGCTTTAGTCAGCATCGTAACCAATGTTTTGTACTCCGAGTCCCTCAATGACGTTATGAACTCGAGCCAAAGCCCATAAAAGCTTCGACACAAAGACATGCATTGAGCAGGGTGCCGGGTGACTGAGTGTCTCTCCACAGCTCCGAGGACAGATGGGGACACTTTGACATAATTCAGACGAGCCAGAGATGCAGAAGAAGTGTGTGGCGAAACCATATGAACTTTAAAGATATGTTATTGGCGGCTCATGGTCGGCTTTTCTGGAAGACATCACGCAAAACAAACAAACAAGTCAAACAGGGCTGGGGAAACGACTCCTGTAAAACGAGCACTGTGACAGGAGGATGGAGACTGACATTCTGGGCTCTGTCTGACTGACTGACTGACTGTCAGTCTGTCTGTCTGGGCTGTTGAGTGTGGAATTGTTATGCTGTTATGCGTAAAGAACTGTGTGGTCGATATGTCGGCGGGAACTGATTGGTGATATATGACTTTACAGCAAACTGCACACTAGGTTTCTTTCATTTTTGGGGGTACACTCAATTTCTCTCTTCAAAAATAGACTAAAGTTTTCTTTTTTGTTGCACTGTTGACTCAAACTTTAAAAAATATCTAGAGCATTTTTATATTATATATTTGATATGATTTAGTTTAATTCTTTATTTAATTATTTAAATAAATTTAAAATTTAATATATATATATATATATATATATATATATATATATATATATATATATATATATATATATATATTTTTTTTTTTTTTTTTTTATTATTACTTTAGTCTTTATCATTCATTCATTCATTTTCTTGTCAGCTTTGTCCCTTGCGGGGTCGCCACAGCGGAATGAACCGCCAACTTATCCAGCACGATTTTACGCAGCGGATGCCCTTCCAGCCGCAACCCATCTCTGGGAACTTCCACACACACATTCACACTATGGACAATTTAGCTTACCCAATTCACCTGTACCGCATGTCTTTGGACTGTGGGGGAAACCGGAGCACCCGGAGGAAACCCAGGCGAACGCAGGGAGAACATGCAAACTCCACACAGAAACGCCAACTGACCCAGCCCAGCCGAGGTTCGAACCTGCGAACCTGCGACGTTCTTGCTGTGAGGCAACAGCACTACCTACTGCGCCACTGCGTTGCCCTTAGTCTTTATCATCATCCGTGAAATCAATCAGAAATCTGTATTTTTTTTCTGTAAATATTTTGCTGAACAGATCCACAAATTTTGACACTCATAAATAAACCTTTGACCGCACATAGGCCTGATTCGAAGGACTCACACTTGTCAAACGAACCGGGAAACACGCCTGGGCACGTTTCGGATAGCATAGTGTGACTGCACCCTAATTTGCTGATTTGCTGCTTAAAGGGATAGTTCACCAAAAAAAAAATTTAATTGTGTCATTATTTATTCACCCTTGACTTGTTTTCAAACTACTTAGATTTTTTTTTGGTTCTGCTGAACACAAAAGAGGATATTTTGAAGAATGATGGAAGCCTGTAACCACTGGCATTCAAGGAAGGAAAAACAAATACTATGGAAATCAATGGTTACAAGTTTCCAGCTTTCCTCAATATATTTTCTTTTGGGATTGGTAGAAAAAAAGGAAAGAATTAAGTCTGTTTTGGAAGAAGTCAAGGGTGCGTAAATGACACAATTTTCAATTTTGGGTGAACTAACCCTTTAAAAATGACTTTACCGGTATCTATGTTCATATATACAGTTGAATTCAGAATTATTAGCCCCGTCTTAAATTTTTTTTTTCAATTTTTAAATAATTTCCCAAATGATGTCTAACAGAGCAAGGACATTTTCACAGTATTAATTCATTCATTTTCTTTTCGGCATAGTCCCTTTATTAATCTGGGGTCGCCACAGCGGAAAAAACCGCCAACTTATCCAGCACGTTTTTTTAAGCAGTAAATGCCCTTCCAGCTGCAACCCATCTCTGGGAAACATCCACACATACTCATTCACACTCATACACTACGGACAATTTAGCTTACCCAATTCACCTGTACTACATGTCTTTGGACTGTGGGGGAAACCGGAGCACCCTGGAGGAAACCCACGCAAACGCAGGGAGAACATGCAAACTACATTTTCACAGTATGTCTGATAATATTTTTTCTTCTGGAGAAAGTCTTAATTGTTTTATTTAGGCTAGAATAAAATCAGTTTTTAATTTTTTAAAAACCATTTTAAGGTAAAAATTATTAGCCCCTTTAAGCTATTTTTTTTCATGGATGTATGGATGTATGGATGTGTCCCAGTGATGGGTTACAGCTGAAAGGGCATCCACTGCATAAAACATGTGCTGGATAAGTTAGCGGTTCATTCCGCTGTGGCGACCCCTGTATAATAAAGGGACTAAGCTGAAAAAGAAAATGAATGAATGAAATTTACAAATTCTGACTGAGGAAATGAGCTACCCAGTTTGTTATTTACCTACAGGCTACAGTTTTTAATATGTTTTTAGTTGGTTTTTAATAACTTTTAACAAATTCCTAATTGTTTTTTTATTGATGCATGATAATAAATTTGTAAAAAGTATTTTTTTATACTTCTTTATTCAAAATGTTTTATTTAAAATTCTAATCTCATAACATTGTTAATAAAACGGTAATAACTTACAGTTTAAACACATTTCTAAATAAACACTTGGTAAAATAGTATGGTAAGCACTTTGACAAAATTGTAGGTAATATTTTTGTGGCATCAAAAAGTGTGGTTATGATCAGAATCTAACAAGCTAAAGCAGCAAAAATTAGTACTTATATTGTCACTAAATTGCAATATTTGAACCTCATTATTTAATAGAAATTGAGGAGAATAACTGCAAAAAGCTCTAATTCTTGAGAAAAAAGAACCTCCTCTTTCAATAGGCTGGCTACGAGCCTGCTTGATCACAACAAGATGTCCTCAATCATTTAGTAGTACAACTGTATGAATACTTATGAATATTATCAGTGTTTCCATCAAGTGAATGTAATGTAACTCTTAGTTTAAGCTGTTTAAAAAGGACACCTACACATTCATTTCAGATAAAGACGAGCAAGAAGCATCCATCCTGCCTCAGTGGTGGATGACTGTATTTGGGCATAAGAATCTGTGCTGTGACCTGGACAGAGTGTTCAATAAGAAGAGCTGCTCCGTGTGATAAAAGGAGGTTTAAGGAGGCTTCAACTCACTGAGCCCTTCCATGGTTTTTATAAGGCTGTTCTCAGGAGGAAGGAGGGACTATCAGGGGAGAGAGGCTGGTGTGTACAGTACGAGTGTGTATGTGTGTGTGTGTGTGTTCCTCCCCGCCGTGCAGGAGTTTATTCACAGGAAATGTGCGGGGAGCATCATGCCTGGCTGGCTGATCCAGAGTGACACAGAGTCTCTTTTGAGAGGAGAAGTTAGCATGTCGGGCAGGTCATCGCAAGGCATGCAGACAGTCGATAAAATATTCAATATGCCACTCTAATATCATAGATCTAATAACACAGAAAAGCTGGGGCCTGACGAAAAAGAGCCGAGAAGGTTCATTGGTTTGAGAGATTTGTTCAAATATGATCTAATTGACTCGTCCGCCCCATGTGTTCGCTTCATGGGAAACGGCATGGATTTTCTCCTGGGGAAACACAGGGCTAATGTCCATATAGAGTGAAAGTTCAAAAGTGCATGGTGACCTCTTGGAAAGACTGTGGCCGTATTCACTACACAATGGTGGAGAAAGGGAAGATGTCTTCCTCGACCGCTATCCATTCAGCATCGCTTCTATTTTTTCTCTTTCCTTTGGCTATTTCTTTTCTGTCTTTTTTTTGTGTGCGAGTATCCTTCCTGCCTTCAGGCAGGGACTGTGCACACGGTTGACCTCATGCGCTTGTGTCTCACTATTGTTTCAGTATCACCGTGGCATACGGCCCACTGCTTCCCATCACTACAACACAGAGTCGAATATCTGTCGTCAATTCAGAAGAACCATATGGCCAGATCGCATTAACACTACACTCACTCCTCGTCATAGAAAACGACTCAGGATTCAATTAGCATTACAGCTGTACAAAAAAAAATTACTAATGGTGTTAAACAAAAAATTGCATTGAAGTGCAGTAAACATTCTATTTTTACTTAAAATGTCAGAAAATGGTAGCTATTAACATCATAGCACACTAAAATATATTAGTTAATTTACAGGTTTGTATTAACAAGTTTCTATTATGAATTATGAGACCTCGAAACTCTGTCGACTTCTGATGTTGAAAATTCAATTGAGCAGTTTAACGAAGAGACTTTTATTAAATTAGTAGTTTGAAACAACATATTGTGTAATAAAATAAAATAAAATAAAATAAATACAACTAAATTTAAAAAAAATACATTTTATTAATTTTTAAATAAAATAAAAAATAAATAAATTAATTAATTTATTTTAATTACATTTTTAAAAAAAATTTATACAATTAAATCAAATTAAATTAAATAAGATTAAATAGCAAAAGAAAAGGTTCTGGTAGTTTATTACCAGGTTTTGTACAGTAATTTACAACCCCAAATCTTGTCAATATTATTAAAGTATTAAAAATGTCAATAAAAGTCACATTTTTCAAACTTTTCAAGATCTCATACACATAACGCTATTCAAAAACATAAATAAATAATAATAATAATAATAATAATAATAATAAAATAAATAAATAAATAAATAAATAAATAACATTAATCAAAATATGGAAATGTATATTGGCTTCCATTAGTTACAGTTTAGATTTAATCAAGCAAATACTTGTTTCCAAGTCTTTTAACCCACATGTGATCATATCTGCTTAAATCCAAACAAAAAAAATGTTAGGCCAGGTATGTGTACATAAACGCTAATCGACATTATGCATTATTAAGCTGGACCAGAAGCAGTGTGGTGGAATAGGAAGGGGAGGGTCTTCGGGTAAACAGGACATACTTTTGTTGTTTTTTTCACACCACACCTGCTCACCGCCGTTTCAAACTATTTTATTATTCGACAGAAAACATGCATTGCAGAGCAAAAAGGAATGCTTTTATGGTTTTCAATCGGATGCTTACTAAGTGCTACAAATAGCTATATGTGTTCTTAAAGTAGAGTTTTTATTTGCCAACAGCACACATTAGAGAAGTCAGCAGGCTATGTGGCTTTCAGATACTGTACCTATAAATAAATGTTTTTCACTGCCAGCTCTTGCTCTGCTGCATGCCAACCACATTCATAGTAATACTGTAGCCTTGATGAAAAACACCAACTTACAATATTTACACCATTTTAAATCAAGACATGCTGCAAAACATCAATATTACATCAAGTATTACTCAACACTGTGCAAAGCTTATTTGGCTATTGCGGATTACTTTTGGCATCATCTTATGTTAATTTGCTAATGTGAAATCTTATTATTATTTTTTATCTTCACTCAGTTTTACTCTTCAAAATATTACTTAAAATGTAAAAAAAAATTGTCGGCCCAAATTTGACTTAAAGCTTTAAAATGATTCTAAAATTGACTTCATCTGCGTTTTTAAAGTTCATTTAACATTAGTCTTTATGGACATTGAGTGGATTTGAAAATAACCCTTAACATTTTTTAATTATTTATGTTTTTGTAGACTTAATATTCCAGTTTCAAGCAAAAATATTCAACTAATATATATTTTGAACCTCCAACTACTTTTTAATAAAATAATTACAGTGTATATTATGTATATCTTTAAACTGTGTATATTAAGAGTGTATATTATAACAGTAATATGAAATATCATCATCATTTCTATATGAACAGATTTTCTGTAATGCTAAATATTACTACAGTATTAAGTGTCGCATGAGTCTTCAGTGTCACATAATACTTCAGAAATCATTAATAAATAATAAATATTATTTATTTAATAATGTATTATTATGGCGACACAATGGCTCAGTGGTTAGCACTGTGGCCTCACAGCAAGAAGATCGCTGGTTCGAGTCCCATTTCTGTGTGGAGTTTGCATGTTCTCCCTGTGTTGGAGTGGGTTTCCTCCGGGTGAGTTGAATGAACTAAACTGGCCATAGTGTATGTGTGTGCATGAGTGTGTATGGGTGTCTCTCAGAACTGGGTTCCAGCTGGATGGCATCCGCTGTGTAAAAACACATGCTGGAAAAGTTGGCGGTTCATTCCACTGTGGCAACCCCTGATGAATAAAGGGAACTAAGCCAAAGGAAAATGAATGAATGAATGTATTATTATTATTGATGAAACGGCTCTGAAATCCTTTCTGAAAACAATAATGCATTTTAAAGACTATATATGATTATTAATTTTGCCCAATTTTCTGTATTCTTGCTTAATTAATCAATACTTAAAAATGAAAAAATACACTGAAAAAATGTAAAACTGACCCCAAACTACGGAAAGGTTATGTGAACAAAATAATCAAATGCAATATTAAAATGAATATGCATTTTTCATAATGTACGTTATACTATTAAAATGCTAAAATTCCCTCAAAATGACCCAAGGATTGCAGAAAGGCTATGGTTAATCTAAGGAAGGAGGGGTGAGCAGAATGTGAGTCCACAAAGTCACAAAGCCTGGAAGAATGCTGTCGGTCTGGAGATCTCCAGAGTTGACATTCAAGACAATGGAGCGTATTTTACTAGATGCAAAAAGCCGCCGGAGCACATGTGCCGGCGTGACAAAGGGGCGCCTCTCTTTGCCCGCTGCCGAGCCGTGAGAAAGGCAAGCTTGTTGCGCACATCAGCACAGGAGCCCGTTTCATTGACGGCCATTCATTACCATCTTAAACGTGGCGGCTGCTGAATGAAGCCAGGGCCGTGGCATAACTCGGCCTCCCACTTACGGTTCTGGATCTCACACTGCCCCGCTACGGACCACGGCGACTACGACTTGGAATAGTGGCAACATTTGTTTCCACTTAGGTTATATGATCTCTAGAGGTCTAATTTGAACAAATCTCCCAGTCCGGCCACAAACGTTACTCCTTGTGTGAGATCTGTAATACACAGGCTGAAGCTAATGTTGCGCTAAAGTCAACAAAGAAAGCTGGCACAGTCAAGTCGCTAACACTTCCTTCTCATTACTGCCAAAAAAAGATACTTGGGTAAACGCTGCTCTCCAAACCCTGTCATTTCTCCGTAAAGCAGCTCCCCTTGACTCGACCTATAAACAGCTATTGCTCTAGAAAAAAGTGAGAAAGGAAGGCAGTAGGAAGTGTGGTAAACTGCCTGAAGCTCTCGGCTGTGATACCCTGAATGTTACTCTTTTTCTGTAGTGCATGAGGAGGTTAGGGAGCCCTGGGCGAGCAGGCTGGTGAAAACTTAATGACTTGTCCTGTTCAATCTCCATATCTTTGGCCAGGAAGATGAGACCTCCTCTCTGGATGCACTACGCGCGCACAGATCTGGTGAACTCATCAGCAGGCTTCTCGGCCCACTCCATTAAGTTTTCATGTTAAATAAGGATACGGACAAGGACATACTCGTGTTGCTGTTGTCTGGGAGAGGAAGCAGTTCCTTCCTGTCGGCCAGTTTTACTTTTAGACAACTACAGTACTACGGTGTAACATATAGCTGATATGAGAGCCATGAATATAGTTGTTAAAATGGATCCATCTACATTTCATTTATTTGTGAATATACACCAAGCAAGACTGCATTTATTTTAAAAGACATACATGACAAAATGATAATAGGAAATATGATTAGAATTTAAATTTAGTTGTTCATTAATTTATTTAAATTAATTGTCAACAGTAAATTGTAAATACAGTATAACCATGGGAATTATTTTATTTACATTAAAACATAATTCATACAAGTGTCTGCTTTATTGTTTCAAATGTAACTTTTGTGAATATATATCTATATATATTTCATTATCATCAGGTGTAACCAACAAACCTATTCTGATTTGTACTTATTAAAAAATATACAAAAGAACAACTGATCATGCAATAAATAAACAGACAAACCTGCAAACATACATTTATTGTTTTTACATTGAAAAAATAAATGTTAAATAACAAAAATTTAAAATGAAAAACTTCTTGCTAATAAATGCGTAAGGTGGTCTGAAGGACAGTTCCAAAAGAATAAAACGTATTAGCACTAGTAGTTTTTTAGTATTGACAGCATAAATAATAATAATAAAAAAATATTGAATTAAAAAATGAAAAAATTAAATTAAAAAAATTAAATTAATAAAAGAAAAGAAAATATTAATAAAAAATAAAAATAAAAAAAATAAAATAAATAAAAAATTAATTAATTAAATAAAACAAAAAATAAAAAATAAAAACTAAAAAACTAAAAATTTTATTAAATTAACAAAAAAACTAAATACAATTAAATAAATACAATAAAAAATACTAAAAAAGACAAATTAAAATAAAATTAAATTAAATTAAATAAATTAAATAAAAATATTTAATTAAAAATAAAAAAATTAAATTAAAAATAAATAAAATTAAAAAATACCTAAATAATAAACTAAAAAAAATAAATAAATACAATTAAATGAAATAAATAAAAATAATAAAAATAAATAAATAAATAATTTAAATTTAAATTAAATAATAATAATAAAATTAAATAAAAATATTAATAAAATAAAATAAAATAACAAAAATTAAAAAAAAAATTAAATAATAAAATTAAATAAAATTTAAACAAATTTAACAAAATAAAAAAATAAATAAAACTAAATACAATTAAGACTCACAATTCAGAATCATACTGTAAACTCAGAATTCAAAGAAAAAAAAAAGAAAAAAGAAAGTTGAAAACTTTTTTTTATTAGAAATCCATAAAAATATACTTAAACTCTAGTTTGCAACATCTTGGTTCCATCCAGCATACCAACTCTAGTATTTTTATAACCATGAACACACTTTTCCAAAAAAAATATACACTGTGGTCACTGAACACTGGGAACCACATTTAGCTCAAATAAATACCAAGTAAAACTGATTATACGGGACCCTGGAAATGGTCAATAGGAAACCTTAATGTCAAATATTAGTCGAATTACAAGCCTGGACTATATATTGGTTGACCACTAGTAGGTTCACTTCAGAGGGGGAGAAAAAAAAACTGCATCTAAATTGCTGCCAGTAAAGGGATGGATATTCAGTGTTTAAATCTGATTGCCAAAGTTGAATGAGCAATACGCCACAGAGGTAAGTCATGCGCACAAAAAGGTCAATCATAAAAAAATGTGGGGAGTCTAATGTCTGGCAGATGACAGATCCCTAAATTCCTTCCCTGCGCCTACAGGACAGAAGCGACTCCGGGTGAACAGTGTGTCTTTATGTTAATGCTTTGACTCAAGGGCTCGGCACTGATTAGAATGCTGGCAGAAAATAAAAACTCCCTATTGAAAGGTTAGGCCCGGGGTTCTCGTTTCAAATCATATTTTGCAATGGCGCACAGGGACAAAGCTAGCCCAGTTCACCAAGTATTCTTTTTGTCACATTGCACAAAGGCTGCTTAAACTCACCCCCACAAAGACTCGCAAACCATGCGATTGAAAACAGAAAACAAACACTTAACGCCAGTAGTTTAAGCCCCTCTTTTAGAGCCATAATGAAATTCGAAGTAGGAGGCAGCCCCCCGTGATACGACACACACACACACAGGGTGTTTTCAGACAACGCCTGATTTGCCCACACTGTGACCTGACATTTACAACTGCAGACCGTGACCTCGCTTGTTTTTTGTTGTTCTCTGATGGATGGGCTTCTAACAGGCTAATCGGCTCAATAATTGTGGTAAATGACACTTTATTAAAATAATGAGAGAGGGAAAATGGGGGCAGCCATGGTTTTTGCAGCAGGTGAGATGGTTGTTCACTTCTGGGCCACAGTAATGCAACATTCACTATGCTCTCGTGGATTTGAGAAATGCCCCACATGGGTACAGAATAATGGAGTGCAACAGCTGGGTTCGAAAATAAATCTCCATTCTTTTTCCCCACTGAAAAATTGATTTCAACAATAAATGATAAAAGATGATATATACTTTTTGAAGTCATCCAATCTCATAAATATAAATACTGTTAAATATAATACAATTTTCCGGAACATAAACCACACTTGATTATAAGTTGCAATGGATATAAACTGTACTATGTACAGATAAAAAAAAAAAAGTTTGATTAATGTATGAACTAATTTGTCACATTTGATCCTTACAGCGTTCCCAGAGATGGGTTGCGGCTGGAAGGGCATCCGCTGCGTAAAATCGTGCTGGATAAGTTGGCGGTTCATTCCGCTGTGGCGACCCCGCAAGGGACAAAGCCGACAAGAAAATGAATGAATGAATGATCCTTACAGCATTCTTGCTGAAAAGTGCAATAATTTATTATGAATAAATGAACAACAAACTTACAGAACTTAGCATAAATGGGTACACCTTGTTTTTAAATTAATATTTTCTATATTCAGAATAATATTAATAATATAGTATAATTTATTTCTGTAGATATATTAGCTTACACTCAAAAATATTTTTGCTGCTTGTTTTACTACTTGTTTAAATAAACTAAAACAACACAATACTTGAGTTTTTTGTGGAACAGCTTAATTGTTTTATGTTCAAACAACTTAAAATAGTTAAAAAAAAACAAGTTACTGTAACTTAATTGATTTGCATTGGAATGACATGAAGGGATTGTGTGAAACCCTGAATTTTTTAGTCACGCTGTAAAAAATGCAGGATTCCACACAATTTATATTGTCCCAACACAAATTGATTTAGTTAACTTTACAGATGAAATGAAATCTCAAGAATTGTGTTATTTCAACTCATTTAAAAAAAAAAGTTTAAGTGCCAAAGCCAAAACTAGAGCTAATGAAACAAAATAACTTAGGACAGCTGGTCTAAAAAAATAGTACACCCAAATGAATATGTCAGGGATTTTTTTAAACAATTTTAATAAGGAAAAATCAACATAAATCAACATAAAAAACATTAAATATAGGGTCATTTTGTAGTTTGTATCGTTATCATTTTTTCGCAATAACTCATTTGAATTTAAATGTATAAATTTTTTATTGCTAAAGATGTTTGGTTGACCAGACTCTTATTTTAATGAATATATATGTTTAGTAAAACTGTTTTGTTTAAAAGCACCAAAATACACTCACTGGCCACTTTATTAGGTACACCTGTCCAATTGCTCGTTAATGCAAATTTCTAATCAGCCAATCACATGGCAGAAACTCAGTGCAATTAGGCATATAGATATGGTCCAGACGATCTGCTGCAGTTTAACGCATCATACCAATTTTCAATGCCACAGCCTACCTGAGTATTGTTGCTGACCATGTCCATCCCTTTATGACCCGTGTACTCATCTTCTGATGGCTACTTCCAGCAGGAAGACTGGTTTCTTGACCATGACAATAAGTTCACTGTACTCAAATGGCCTCCACAGTCACCAGAACTCAATCCAATAGAGCACCTTTGGGATGTGGTGGAACAGGAGATTTGCATCATTGATGCGCACCCGACAAATCTGCAGCAACTGCGTGATGCTATCATGTCAATATGGACCAAAATCTCTATTTCCAGTACTTTGTTGAATCTATGCCACGAAGGATTAAGACAGTTATGAAGGGGGGGTCCAACCTGGTACTAGTAAGGTGTACCTAATAGGCTGGTGGCCAGTGAGTGTACAGTATATTGTCTATATTCACTGAGAAATTGATCAAACATTTTCATCTTTACAAGAGGGTGAACTTATTTATGCTGAGCACTGTATATACTGTAGTCAAAATGTATATGCTTTTTAAAAAGTTATTTACATTCAGAAAATACAGCAGAATTTGTGGAAATTCCCCATCCATGATTATGTTGTACAAAAAAAATACTATGAATAATGAATACATAATAATAAAATAGTAAATAAAATGTAATAATAATAATTTATTGCTCTCAAATAAGTCCTACTGTTATTTCATATAAAGTCTTCACATGTCAAAAACTCTAAGTAAAGACTTTTTTTTTCTTTTATCCGGCATTTTTATCCACTCCTATGGTTAAGTTCAGTAATTTTTTTTTAACGTAATGAAAATTAGGCCTTTTAATAACTGACTAATAAATATGCTGAATATACCGCCACAAATACATAAAATTATGTGAAATGGCATGGTCAAGTTAAAGATGAGAACAGAAATGTACAAGAGTTGGAAAGATGTGTCTGTCAGAACAATGTGGAAACAAAAGCGTACAGTATGCACACTATTGATGTACTGCATGTGGACTGTATTCACACAGAGATACAGTCCTCTCTTTTTTGGGGAAAAACACCTACAATTTCCTTGAAAAAGCCATTTATTTTAGTGGATAGAACAAAAACACATGACAAAAGTGCGAAAACAAAATAAACGGTGTATGCGAGCAAACAGTGAGTACACAATGTACTAGATGAAACTGGGCGCTGGGTTATGGTACTGAAATGAAAACTAAACCCAGGCTCAGACACTCATCCCAATACATCGCCTCAAGCTCACCCCGTACTCAGTGATATTTCATCCTTTACACCTCCAACAGGAAGTTCAGCATTGCCCTGAAGCACAACAATAACTCCACTCCTCCCTGCCTCTTCATTCTCATTCACAATCACCAGCACTCCCCAATACAACACTGACTTTGTCCAGTCGCTGGGCTGAGGAGTGACTGAAGACCCTGAATGTCTGCCTGCGGAGGTCAGAGACGGAATGGTCCATCCCTCTCGCCACCAGGCATGACAGACGAATAGTTCAAGGGCCTTCTGACTGTAACAGTGACTGCTCTGACTCTCAACACTCCAAATATTTACACTCCACGGAGCCTCGGTCTGAGAGGCCTGTTATACATATCGTTTTACAGGGCGCTGGGGTTTCGTAATGTATAATGGACGTAGAGAATGTACACTGAGGCCAGACGCTCAACATTATTCTTTTGCTGCCTTGCATGTACTTGTATTGCTGGCTTGCCACATATATATATTGTTTTGCTGTAAGTTGGGTTATATATAAAATCACAAACTTTCTTAAATGTCTCAGAAAAATAGGAATAAGTCCAAAGACAAATCTCCATCATCACTTTTTTTTTAAGATTTCAAAACAACAACGAATCGCATGAAATGATAAAAGGTAAACTATAATTAAATAAATAAACAAACGTATAGAAAATTTATAGAAACAATCTAGTAAAAATTAGCGCTGAGCAAAGATTAATCACATACAAAATAAAAATTTGTTTTGACATAATATGTGTGTAATATATGTAACCCACCGGTCCTAGTACACCCAACCTAGTCTGAGCTGGGATTGAATTGGAGATTCTTTGCATGGGAGTCGGTTGCTGTAAGGAGGCTAAAGACCATGGCGCTAGCATCCGTCGCTAGAGCACCTTTTGAGGTCATGAGTGAGGTCTACCTGCATAGCACTTCGCTAGCTGGCCTCCATTACATATATAAATACACAAATGCATTCATATATTTAAGAAACATATTATTTATGTTGAGATATAAAATGTACATGTACATGACACAAAATCTATATAAAATTTCTATATAAATTTAAATATGCAAAAAAAAAATTTGTATAGTTTTCTTTTCATGTATATGTGTGTGTATTACATATACATAATAAATAAATAAATATAATACACACACACACACACACACACACACACACACACGTTATGTCAAAACAAACTTTTGTTTTGGATGAGATTAATTTACCCAGCACCAGTAAAAGCTCATTTTTATTAAATGTGTCTATAAACAGGCATGTACCAAGTTTTAAAAGATTTTATTTAAAACAAGCAATAGATCATTTCAAATGATAAAACTCAAATAAAATATGATTTAAGATATAAATAAAAACAACCTGCAATGTTACTTTTAGCACTATTTTATTGATTTGCACATACTGTATATCACACAGGGGCATAACTTTAATTTCAGTAAATCAATAAAATAAAATATAATTATAAAAATAACAATTAAATCATTAATTTATTCATTCCTTTTCCTTCAGCTTAGCCCCCTAATTATCAGGGGTCGCCACAGTGGAATGAACCGTTGAACGTGGAACGAACCACAATTAAATCAACAAAATAATAATAAACCAATAAAATAATACAAGTAACTTCTTTTTGGCTATCAATTTTCAAGTGTTTCTCTTCTGTGACAAAGATGCACATCGAACTGTGTCCTCTTATGGCACTTTTTGGACTTTCTCCGAATATAGCAAGGTTATCAAGTTGTACTGCAAATGTCCTTGCATTTTTGACACTGTTAGCAAGACGGTGTATTCTTTTATAATGGAAACAAAAAGTTCCCCTGAGTTTTGACAACTGGTTGCGAGATGCAATGAGCTTCATCCATTTGGAAAAAATCAGGTTTACAATAAACGGCAATGCTAGGGCTTTTTTTGAAACATGGGACCCATTTTGAATTTTCTTTTCTGAGCATTTCAGTATCTCTACAGACTGTCAATCTAAATCTTAGGGCCTTTCAATTGCAAAGCAAATAATTAAGTACATTGTATAAATACCTGAGGAATAATGCTTGTAATATTGGGTTATCAAGGTGCATGTGTTCTGTACATTTAAAAAATGTATTTAATTTAATTTTGTTTTATTTATTTATTTATTTAAAATGATTTAATTAATTATTTTGTTATTATTATTATTATTTTATTTCTTTTTTTCTCTCTTGGATAAATGTAATTTCATCTTGTTTAGAGGGTAGGGGTGGGAATAATATTTGTTTAAATTTCTCTGTAAAATCACTTTGTTATATCTGTAAAAGTTTAATAAACAGATTTAAAAAATACACGTAAATAGAATTACATGGACTTCATGTAAGTTGCTTTACAACCAGTCCTTGGACATTTAAGCAACAAAGTTCAGTCAGACAAGCTTTAAACATTTGCTTACAAGCTCAAATAGAATTACGCAATAACACTTATGTTATTCAACTGAAACGGAACAGACCACACATTGTTAAGATGAAATTATCATCAATGCTAAACTCTTCCCACATTAAAAGTAAAACAGAAGGTCAAAAAGACCATCCACTCCATCCTTGCGTGTCTGCTGTGAAACAACCAATTTAGTCATTGTGCCACTTTGGCCGGCCTGCTCATCAAACTTCACCTCCTCTGTAAACTTCCTCACTTTAATCAAATTCAGCTCTGCCCGCATTACACATTTTTCACATACTTGGTGATAAGAGACAACCACTTATGCCCCATGTGTGTGTGTGTGTGTGTGTGTGTGTGTGTGTGTGTTTGAGAGAAAGAGACACAGACAGGCAGAGAGAAATGGCCTCAATGTGCGTGACATTTAACACAAGTAGCTGAAGTAAACATGTGTCTCCTTCTGGTCAGACAGGGTGGACAGTTGAAGGAGACAGCAAGGCGTTTTAGGTTAAGTGGATGTTAGGGTATTAGAGAGGGTTACAGTATGAAAGAACACAAATTTGGAAGAAATCTGCCCATGCGGATTTAATAATTGTCAAAGCCACATTGAGATCCTGATGTTCTGCTGAAGATCAAACACTCGTTTTGAAGGTGACATATTATTCCCCATTTTCACAAGGTTTAAAATAACTATATGGTGTCTCCAGAAGGTGTCTGTGAGATTTCAACTCAAAATACTCCACATATTACTTATTATATTTGCCCTATTTGGGAGTGAGCAAAAACACAACATTTTTGTGTGTGGGACTTTAAATGCAATGAGCTGCTTTTTTACAGAAGAGGCTGGAGTCTTTACATGATATTGTGACACTTTAGAAACAATAAAACAAGTGATTCTCACTCACCAAAATGTCACAAATGACCAGAAAGACTTTAGAGCCTTATATGTTCAAACCAGAGTCAAATAATGATGGAGACTTTATGACTGCACTAGACATTTATGAATGGCTAGTGGATACATTTGTTGTGTAGTAAGGTTGTCTGAACTCATTAACTAACTTTTCTGATGTGCTAGTCTTTGCAAAGAAACATAACAATATTAGTTACGGTTGCACCAAATTATTGACCACAAATGACATTTTCAGGTTCTGGCAGAAAGAGAAAAACATGTGAAAATATGAGTTAAAAGTACAGCAGGTGGAAATAAGTATTAAACAGGTGACCATTTTTCTAAGAAAACATATTTCTAAAGGTGCCGTTGACTTGAATTTTTCCCCAGATGTTGGTAACAACTAAAGAAATCCATATATGCAAAGAAAACAAATCTAATTAGTTTGCATATGAAGTTATACGTAATAAAATGAAATGACGCAGAGAAAAAGTATTGAACACACGAAGAAAGGGAGGTCTTCCGAAATCTCTCAGAAGTTAATCCGCAAGCCTCTGCCCTTCGACATTGTAAATGAATATTAGCTGCTTCAGTTCAACCTCTACAATACCAGGAAGATGAAGATGAAGGGTGGACATTTCAGCAAGACAATGATCTAAAACACAGCCAAGGAAACTCTCAAATGCTTTCAGATAAAGAAAATCAAGCTGTAGAATGGCCCAGCCTATCACCTGACTGGAATCCAATAGAAAATACAAAATAAAGATCAGACTTGATAGACGAGACCCACAGGAGTGTCAAGATTTTTACACAATGTTGAAGTCTGTGAAAAACTCACACCTTACAGTAATTCATATGACTTCATTCTCCATACTGTATGAGAGGTATCTTTATGCTGCCATCACCAAAAAGTATTAAATACATATCAGTAGTTTAGTACTTTCTCCTTGTGTCATTTCATTGTTATTACAAATAACTATTTTTTCAGATTTTTTTTTTTTTTGGTTTTGTTTTAAATTTGTTTGTATTGTTTAGGTTTTTACCAAAAGTCTGGTTCAAATCCATGTCAACAGCACCTTTAGAAATATTATTTCCAGGAAAAAAACATGACATGTTCAATACTTATTTCCCCCACTGTATATACTGTGCTGCACTGTCCAGAAGTGTTCAGTATGCTGATTTGACGCTCTCAGACGCGGAAAGTGTTTTGCTGTGTTATGAAACCCATTCATTTCAATGGCTTGTGCTGTACAAATGAGGTTTGTTGTTGTGCCGACCAAACTGCACAACTGTCAAAATTTGCAATGGCTCAATATTCTGCTCTGTAGAGCATGTATCGCACATGCTCACAGGAAAATCTGTCCACTTAAATCATGTGTCACTTAAATTTCTACGTAATACACTTGTTTTTGTTGCCTGCAATAACGTTACTGGGGTGTCATGGCAACGCTGGTAAAAAAAAAAAGACACTTCTCGACTCATACAGTGTCAATAAAAATGTACTGTCAATATAATGTGATTATTTTATTTTAATGTGTTCTTTTAAATCAGTGTAATGTGTGTTATTGAGTTCACTTTTAAAAGTCTTACAACATTATAATATTTAATTTAAAAATTATATAAAATATAAATGAATAAAATATTGATGAATATTACAAAACATTTCCGGTTTCTGTTTTAAACCAAGTGCGAGTGAGAATTTTCATTTTGGGGCATCCCTACTATTAGTTCATTTCTCTTACCTTCACAAAACATGTGAAATGTCTGTCACCTGACCTGTGTGTATTGCGGTTAACAGGATTCACGTAGCTCTGGTTTCTATGAAACTTTAGCCAAACTATCTGCACAGCATGTTAGTAAGCACATTCAGAAAGGACATTTTGAAGCATTCTCAAAATATGCAGTCACATTCTTCTTTTGGACATGAAGTTGTAGCACAAAATGCTGGTTCTGACCCATCCTTCAGAAACCATACTAAAGTGACCTTTGTTGGTGTAAGTAGTCTAACGTGAATTTTATTTTCTACAAATTGACAACACTTTACTAATATTGCTCTGCTCATTTCCATAAAATTTTTTTAATTCAACCACTATGTCCTCAGTTGCTTGGATGCTGTGAGTCTACGGAGACCATTAAGTTTATTGGTACATCCAACAACAGAACATTTGCAATGTTTTTTTCCCCTGATGCTACAGTGGGTAAAAAGAAATGGCTGCTGCAGTGGTGCTGTGGGTGGAAGCGTGCAAATTAAAGGGTGATAATATATGATAAGATCCCCATCCTACACCACTAAAGATTTCCACAAGCTTTACTAGAAATGCTTACCAAAACAAAGTTAAATGAGTTGTCCTTTTTCACATTTTCTGTGCTAGTAAATGTAACGATTATAGCACTTAAACATGGGAAAAGTCCGATTTTCATATGTCCCCTTTAACACCAAACCTACAACAAAATCCATCATGGAAGAGAAACAACATGGTAATCATGGGCTGCTGGTAGACCAGGGGCCCTAATTTTAGCCGTATTGGAAAGGCTTGGGTTGGGGGGACGGCCTGCATTAGGTTGCGGGAACAAACGGGCTGTAATTTGTGAGCCTCTGGTGTGTTTTGGTGATTGCATGCAGGCCTTCATTAGAGAAGTGTTGGCAGTGATGATAAAGCGAAGCTTGTTTAGGAGTGATGATCAGAGAGTAGGACAGCAAGAGCGGAGAAGGGAAAAACCACATGGAGGATATTAACAGTTCTCTCGATGAATAATTAGAGAAGAGACGAGACAGAGTGATACTGATTTATGCCGCAAACATCCAGCTGCTGCGCTTCCCTAAGCATGTGCATCCCAACTATGAGTAAACAAGACTGTGACTCTGCTAAAAAAAAAAAAAAAAAACATACAAGAAAGTATTTTTAAAACACACACACACACACACACACACACACACACACACACACACACACACACACACACACACACACACACACACACACACACACACACACACACACACACATATATATAGATAGATATAGATATATAGATATAGATGTAGATAGATAGATACATACATATGTCAACAAATTAAATAAAAATAAAATAAATATTAAAATACAGTAAATACAAAATACATAACTAATTTCTGAACAATAAATAAAATAAATATAAAACAAAAGTAGGTAAAAACTAAAAATGAAGACAAAATATTATAAAGATTTGTTATTTATTATAGTATCTTGTCTTAATTTCGTCTTCATACTTCAAAACAATAAAATACTTCAAAATAAATACTTCAAAATAATAAAATAATTCACCATTAAACAATTACAAAAGCATAAAATAAATACAACATACATTGTAAATAAATACGCAAACTGCAAATAATTGTTAAATAGTAAATAAAACTAATGACAAAAAGCAATAAAAATAAAATAAAAACAAAAACAACAAAAAAATAATATGAATCCTGAATTAATCATGAATAATTAAGTACTTGGTATAAAATTGCTATAAACAGTAAATAATTTATTAATTGCTCATAAATAATTAAAAAAACACATAAAAACAAAGCATAAAAAACAAATCAATTTAAACATGTAAAATAATGCATTATACTAATGGGCTGTTACTAATACTAATGCTTGATTCTGACTGGCTGATTCTAAAAAAATTCAAAAGTTTTCATTTCAGGGAAATGGATTATTAAAGGAGTTCCAGGTAGAATTTGCTTCAAATTGTGGCTGCATCACCAACTCTGTCATCACTTATTCCACAATGATTACATTTATTTCAATTAGAAAATGAAACTATTAAATAAATCATAAATATAATTATGCTTGATAACAGTTATCCTACACGTGTCCCTCTTGTAATAAAAGCTGATGCGTCAGCTAAAAGTATGTTTAGCTGTTATATGAAGTACTTGATCTCTCACTCCAGAAGGAGGTCTCCAACAAGAGCTTAGAGGAAGAAAGATAAGTTTGAGTGTTTTCCTGGCAAGCCTCGAGAGGCTCCCCAGCGCTCTTCAGAGAAAACATTCTGACTAAGAGCTCGTCGCTATCTGTATTTGTATAATTTCTCCTGCATTTGGTTTACATTCTTCCAGTGCTTGGTTTTAGGAAACGGAGACACTTGCTTTAGATTACAGCAAAATAAATCACGCTGCTTGTTGTTGGGTACAAATAAACGGCACAAAGTGTTGATTTAAAAATAAAAATTTGGAAGTGGAGAGATAGGCTCTTCCTGCCTAGTTTTCCGGAAAGCCAGTAAACACAGTGCTGTGTGTCACTGTGGGAGTCGGGAAGAG
Source organism: Danio kyathit (assembly GCA_903798195.1). Taxonomy (NCBI): domain Eukaryota; kingdom Metazoa; phylum Chordata; class Actinopteri; order Cypriniformes; family Danionidae; genus Danio; species Danio kyathit. The sequence continues at coordinate 32,377,066 of LR812533.1, read as the reverse complement.
TCATGGCCGAGCCACAGGAAGGGGTAACACAGACCTCTGCGTGTGCGTGTGCGTGTGTGTGTGTGTGTGTGTGTGTGTGTGTGTGTGTGTGTGTGGAGACAGTGAGACGGTGGGTCAGTGTCCTTCTCTACACGCAGGCCTGTCTGGCTGCCAAGTGCCCAGCTGCCGGTAGGTGTCTGTTTACAGGACGGCCCAGTCTGAGGAGGCCAATGGCTGTCCTTCCTTTCTGTCTGACATACAAACACACATAAACTAAACATACAGTCTCCTGCACTAATATTGACACCTTTGGAGAGTATGAGCTAAGAAGAATAAAAAAACAAGTCTTTATTGTTTAAACTTTTGCTCTTTTGCTCAGAATGTTAACAATAATACTGAAAATGCTTATTTTTGGATGAAAGCAGAGGCTTTCTCCCCCCAAAACCCTTTAAGACAATTTGTGGTGGTGATGCTGGATTGTAGTTTTGGAGACTTTCTGACCCCAAGACCTAAAAAGCTATTTAAGCTGTGATTCTTGGAGATTTTTTAAAAGCGAATTGAACAGAAACACGTCCTGGACGTTTTTCTGTGTTTTTGCTATTTTTTTAAAACCACTTCCAATTTTGGGGAATGCTTTCTGCAAATCACAATTTCCTTTAACAATTTGCTTGAACAGTTTCCTGTTCTTATTCATTCAGGTGGACTAAATTGTAAAATGTAAATGGGAATATGCTTAAAAACATGCTGCTCAAATGAATTGATGTGCATGTCAATAACTGCAGCACACATGGACGTATTAAACAAAAACATTTCTATTTAATAAAACTGCTGTCTTTGCAACTGTGCTGTCATTGCTGTGTTTGTTCTCAATGACTACGTTTTTTCATGGACATCATTAATTGAATAAGTAGCCTTAATCTGAATGAGACGATAACACGATTAAGCTGTTTACATGAGATGTTTTTTGAATGTTCTGTTCATGATCCCGTTTGACATTTTATAGGCATAGATTGATTAGCATTATTGCGTCACAACGCTATCCACATGTCCTCTGGAGTTTCATGTGATTTCGAGTTTTTAATTTTTAATTTTTAGACTTTAACTGCAGTTCGGCAGTTTCACTTTCATTCAGGGACATTTCATTCATGCCCCGCGACAAACTGAGGTATTGGATAAGAGTATGAAGTAAAGAGTGCTGGAAGAGTGTTGCTTTAATAGAAAGTGATACCGCACACCCAATGAAAAAAACAAACATTTTTTTCGCATTTTGCGATGTGTCTGTCTGTGTTCCTTTACTGACCCCGTAGGTGCAGAGAATAGTGTCAAACAGCTGTGTATGGAATATCCTGTCGCAAATCTTGGCGAGAAGTCCTACATGACGCTAATAGTTTGATTAGGTGTTTACATGTCTGTACTGCACTACAATAATGCAACTAAAATCTGCATACACCACATGTCTTAATTCAATTTCTGTTTAGTTCCATTATGACTTTAGTCGGATTAAGGTAATCAAAAATCGCTGTTTACATAGTAGACTCTTAATCAGAGTATTTTCTTAATCATATAAAAATTTATTATTGGTGTCTATGAAAACATACATAGAGCAGAGCATGTTTATTGATGATTGAGCAAAAGATCAAAATTCTCCTCAGATCAAAAAAAACAGCTCTCTTTTGTAAAACTACTAAGGGTGCCAATATTAGTGGAAGGCATTGCATCTGACCGCTTCAATCAATGCTTAAACCGACATTCTATTTCATCTGACTCTGATCAGAGGTTTGGTTTGAGTCGAGCGTGAGAAGGCAGGTTTTAAGTGGTGAGATTTGTGAGAATGGGAGTTTGACTGAGAAAGCGCAGAGCTCTTTATTCTAATTCAACATGGCTGAAATGAACATGGAGGGCTGCTGCTTTCTTTCATTAAAAGGTGAGGCCTTGTCGTTTCAAACATGCAAATGGGGAAAGATCGGTGGCCCCAAAACTCATGGTCTTGTGTTACACGGGATCTCTATGCTGCGGTCGCAGGCCTGTTTTATGTAATATAAGTTGATGGCAAAATTGCAAACCACACAGCTAAACTCTGCAATTTTCCCCTCTTTCATTCATGTAATACATGTCTAAAACTGACCTTTAAATCAGCGGTTCTCAACTGATCAAAACACAAAGATGAATAAATAATCATTATCAATGCCAATAAATGCGTAAAATGGAAGAAAACACATTTGATATATTCATCAAGGCAGTGCATTCAATTAAATTCTAGAATATGTTTGAGCAAAATCATCTGTGGCTTCATGGAGCGTAGCCAAATTTACAGTATGATGATAAGCACTTTTTTATCCAATGAAAAAACACATAGTCTCATATTGCCTTATAGTGCCCCTATTACGAATTGTTGAAAACTACCTTTCATGCAGTGAGTAACAAAGCACTAAGTGAATGAAAACCTCCCACAAAGTTTTAGATCTGAAAGTATACTGTGTATAAAGTTATTGTTTCTCAAAAGAGAGTCATTTAAACAAGGGTAAATCTATTTTAACCTATTAAGGCTGTTAAGATTCAATGGTTAAAGGCACTGTGGCTTGACACTGTGAGGCCCCAACCCTGTGATGTGTCCCCATCATTTTACTGATGATTGCTAGAGTACAGCAAACTAAATGCATTCAATGCGGGATTCACAGGGTGGAACTGAAGGACTGAAAGTTCATCACCATTTTTGTATAAGATGCTTCCTCATAAGACTCAAGCTCAAGTTGCTAATTTTAAAATTGAAGCCATGTTGACTATTTCAGCCGCTTCGAATGTTATCACTCGATTAAATGGGTGTGGTTATCAGCTGATAGATATGGGCCAGTAGGGGCCTTCTGTGCCTACTGTTAGGTTCAGAAGGCTGTTATCATCCATCCACATGATTAATCAGCTATAGTAATAGAGAAGACTTCAGATTCAGATCTGTTTTTATATTACTGTGAGAGTTGGGTTTAGGGTTGGGGTAGGGGTAGACGTTAATAAAATACAATTAATGGGAAATTGAATAAATAATATAAATAATTATTGTGGTTAATCAGCTGTACTAATAGAGAAGACTCCAGATCCAGATCTGTTTTTTACATTACTGTGACGGTTTGATTTAGGGTCGAGGTAGGGGTAGACGTAAATAAAATACAATTAATGGGAAATTGAATAAATAATATAAATAATTCTCATTAACTTCAGGCTGCAGCCGTATGTGATCTATAGCTGATTAACCATGTGGATGGATAACAGCCCTCTGAACCCAATAGTAGGCGCAGAAGGCCCCTACTGGCCCATATCTATCAGCTGATAACGGCCATTCAATCAAGTGATAACATTCCAATCGGCTGTCTATTTACATATTGTATAAAATCTTCAGCACTTGATAAACTGTAATGATGGTGATGGATGTTCCCTTTCCAAAATGTGTAGCATGCAAAAGACCAGTCCCAACGGACTGGGTCATCAAACAAGCGAGGGGTTTGAAACAATGTATTATACTCAGGCTACAGTAACACTAGTACTGTATGTTTTCAATTTAAAAAGTTTTTTTTTTTACATTGAAAATTCTCCTCTCCAAAGTGGCATGTTTACTGTCTACATCTCCATCCACACTGGACAGCGTAAATTGCATGCTACATGACCATGCTTACTGGACATGTGCATATCTTACCGGCATCCATACCTGCTGTCTACCAGTGGCGTAATGGTCATATGAGGGGATTGATGAATCAAGGAATATTAAGCAATGCATTATATGCACACAGACTTTTAATTTTCAGCTAGGCAGCCCAAGGGCTTCTGGTGAACTGTCTTTCCATTACAAAATTGTCACGTTTAAGATCTGATTTCTTTAAAAATCAGCAATCTTCACTGCCTGTTAGATATACAATATGAAGTGAGTCTCAGATCGGACAAGAAGCACTTCCCTTAAATTCCATTTCCTCCCGCCATATCTTTCAAATATGAGTTTATTTTACCCCAGTATTTTCAATGGAATTTCTGTGCTAGCCTGTTGTCTTTCATCTTGTTTTACGCTTGAACAACTAAATGAATGCTTAAGTCTATTTAACTGAATGTATTGTAATTACATTACAACATCGATGCTGTAAAAACAACCTTATGAAATTAAAAATAGTCACATTAAGCTTTCACCGGAAGTTTATCGTTGGCTTTAAAACTATAGCTGTGCTATTGCGCTCACAGTGCAGAAGACCAGACAGAGAGCAACTGAGAATGGCTGCACCTCTGTTATTAAAAGTCTGAATTTAGCCCATGTTTACTAAAATACAACACAGTTGTTGTTGTTTTTAACTGAAACACGGTCTTAAGCATTACTATCCATAATCCAAATTTAAAAATAAATGTAAAAAAACAAAGTGATTTTACGTGTGTGTACATATATGCAGGTATTTTTATATAAGGCAAAACTATTTTCTGTAAATACACGCACATGCACACGTGTATACGTCCTATATTAAACAAAATTATTATGTGTACACACATATGCATGTATACATATTATGTTTATTATAATACGTCATTGACAATGACCTAACACAACTCTTGCTACGTTAATGTAAAAAATTCTGTTAATCTCATGAATGCATAACAAAAAAAGGGACACCAGTGCGGTCACGTCCACTCAGTCTCTCTACGAGTGTACAAATGCGTGCATGTGAAATGTGATGATAGCTTTCCTCTTTCCTGTCTGCTTCTCTTTCCAGAACCACTCCCACCCCCCATCCCCCTTTCAGTTCATCTTAATTATGGCACAATTAGGCGCTACAAATGGCGTCAGAGCGCATGCTGCCCGTGTCTGAGCCGGGTCAGTGTTTCCAATTTCCTGCAGTAATGGGCCTGTGATGGCTGCCCCTGCTGTCCGCCACCCTGACCTCACCAGGCCCCGAGGTCACGACCCTCAGCCCTGCTGCTGTGTTTAGAGCCCAAAGGGGTCGATGCTTGTCGACTTAAGGGTGTGCTGGATTACCTTACAGGCTTATGAGAAAGAAATTGAGACAAAAAGCTTCACAAAATAAATCTCAAAATGTCTTTCTATAACGTGTAATGGCAAAGCAGGCAGTCATCACTCACTTGTGAGGCTTCAGATCATTAATATATACGGGATCGTATCCAGAAATAGCCATTTGAGGTGAAGGTAATGTCTTCAGTGCGATTTCGATTGCTTTTACACATGTGCATTAAAATCAAATCCACATTTCATAGCAATAACCAAGCCACTGCCTTCATGTAGAAAGTGTGCACTTAAAAAAACAACCTTAAGAGCTGTTTCATTTCTAAACAAAACACACTATTACTTTTTCAGGCAGTCTGTTAATGGAGTTTTTCCATATTTTCCATAAAAAAACGCAATATGACATTTGCTGGGGGGCTTGAAAGAGCGGTACATACTTGGCTCAGGTCTCTGCCGTTTCATTGATTAATTCCCATCAGACCTCATAGAGCTTAATACATCAGCAGCCCGGCCTTCTAGCGGTAAATGTTCAGAGTCTTTCTCAATGAATATCACATGTACTCTTTCAAAAGGTTGCCAGGTTGCGTGGACCCCGTGTCAACTTCCCCTTGTGTCTTTCTGTAGCCACCAACTCCTGACACCCGCTCACACAAGATACACATTACGTGCAAGGATCAAGTCTATAATGTGTACATTACTCTTATTCATCAGGTTCTGGAGCTCCTTTAAGACGGCAATTGCACATTTTAAAACTGGTGGTAACATAATATCCACACCAGGACCATGTTACTTCTGTGCTGTGAGGGGCGTCAGATCAACAGAAGACTGGGAAAAGATCATCTATTCTTATTTAAGACCTGTTTCATTCGTTATTTGACATGGCCTGGCTATTAACTTGAAGCCAAATGGGTTTGCAAAATTTCCCAGCGGTTCAATTTTTTGAAAACATACTATTAATAATAACAGAGGGATAAAAAAAAAAGTGATAACGTAATTCTCCCAGAAAAAGATTTGCACACTAATATCACACAGCTAGACACGGATAGACACACAGAGAGAGAGAGAGAGATAGAGAGAGAGAGAGAGAGAGAGAGAGAGAGAGAGAGAGAGAGAGAGAGAGAGGATTTTGAAAACAAACAAGGTCCGAGTATGCATAAGTATCAATAAACACAATTCTTCCGTCTCGGAAGCTTCCTGCTTTATTTGATTAAGCGGGGTGAAAAAACAGAGCAGTCATGCTCATTGCTTTTCTTCCTCTTCCCTTCCCCTGCAATCTTCTCTGTGCCTAATGGGAATCGGAAGTTTAAGTGAAGCTGCCTGGCTAGCCTCGGCCTAACCTCTCCATCTGGAAGGGAACTTGCCAGCCTTGGGGCTACTCCCAACCCTTCCCAGCTGTTGAGTTTGGGGCTTTTGTTTTTGTGGGCTTGGGAAAGCATATTTTTGTAAATGATTGCCATATCCTCCACCAGCTGCTGACCTCGGACCTGTCCCTGGTTCTCATTTCAGCCGCGACTGACCCCGAAGTGTCCGTGAGCAGGAGTCTGCGACTGCTCTGGTAAGTGCGAGAGAAGAGATTCCTCTTCGGAAAATCCACAATGACTTCCGTTATTGACATAAAGAGCGAGTTTGTGTCTCCGCGATGCACTAAAACCAGATTTGATTAGAGATCTCGGAGCATGCATCTGCTGCAGGCCTGGTGTGTATGAGTCACTAAGCATGTGGTTTGTCTCATCACTCTCTCTCTCTCTCTCTCTCTCTCTCTCTCTCTTTCTCTCTCTCGTTGGTTTTAATCAAGGCGTCTGTAACAGGGAGGAGCCGACCTCCTCTTTCTTCACGGGTTCAACTGCCAATGATGTGTAACTTCGGTTTCTATGGAGGCCTGAATAATACAACTCCCCAAACTTGCAGCGAGCGGCAACAAATTAAAAACCAACTCTGAATGCCTGGCACGTAACTGCTGTGCTGACCTGGTTGCACGCCTCAAGATGAGCAGAAAGCAGCCCAGGGGTCTCGTGGCGGGCGTCTCGGTTTGTGAAAATTTTAAAGCCTTTGTGCAACCTGCACACCAGAAATAGCTGTCAGCAACCTCCGTCATGTTTACGGCAGCTGTCAAATGAAGCAGGAAGGCTCCGCGTTAATTAAAAATACATTGGCCGTTAACGCGTCGGTTGGTGCCAATAGGCAGAGTATTTTGTGCAGTTGTTGTTGCAGTATTGATGAGCCTGCTGGCGCTCCATAATTCATCAGGCTCGGCCACCTCAGGTGAGGGTCGCCCACTGTAGAGCCAAGCGCTTCTGTTCACAGCGTGGCACTGCAACACACACACACACACACTATTCTCAGCACTTTCTCTGCTCGGCTGCTGTGTGTAGCGCACCACTGGGTAATTGCATGGTAATACTTCATTATGGCAGCACTGTAATTTGGGCACTGGACACTTCAAAGAGATTCAAAACCTCTTCACAGACAGCGCAAATTACTGCGAGTCCACATAACCCCTGCTTTGTTTTGACTGGTATTGTTTTTGGCCAAGTATCGCGCTCCAAAATAAACACGGGGAGCGATCAGAGCGTATTTTCAATCGTATAATCGTCGCAGCTGATTACAAAGCACAGCGGTGCGGTGTGAAAGAGTTAAAAAGTGGATTTCGCCGTCATGTCAAGCCAAAGCAGTATAAAATTCAGTATCAAAGGCTTATCTAAACAAATGGCAGCTTCTGAATGACACGCTTGTGGATGGAGCTGGCCGGGGCACAGGGTGGTGAGACGAAGGCTGACCGGAGGTATAGAGCAGCTGGAAGAGATCCATCCTCACAATCCATAATCACAAGCTCATTTCTGCTTCCTGCTGGTGTATGATGCGGAGAACAAAAGTTCACACTCATGCTGGGGTTTTAGTTTGTAAACGTCTGCACAAAGTCTGGTTTGTTCATCTAAAAAAAAAGTCCATAAATGTTTTTTTATGCATGTTTTACAAGCTGTTTTTTAGGGTGACACAGTAATAGTATAAGGACATTTAACAGCAATAAATTGAAATAAAAAAACAAACAAACAAATCCAGTTCATTGTAATAAAACAGCTGTAAATACACATTTTATATTTACAGTTTGAGATCTATAGCCTATGGAAAAAAAAGTTATATGAAACAATTAAGTAGGTACTATATATATTGAACATACTTTCTGTGTAAATAAACTTTAAATTGCTTAAATGAAATTCAAATTTCTTGGCAATTATTTTATCTAAACACCAAAAAGGTTTTGGTGTGTGTGTGGGGGGGTATTTTTAGAGAAGAAAATCAATTCTATGGATTGGGAACAACATTAAGGTGAGTAAATGATGCCAAATATCCAGATTTACATGAACCATTCCTTTAATGCAGGGTGAAAAAAAGGCCTTAATATACAGTGCTCAGGGATGGGAGCATGAAATTTCTTCGCAAACCTTTCATAGATAGGCCTATTCAATCATTCCTCTCACCGTTAACCTGTAGGATTCGACATTGTACTTATTTTAATTCATCTTTATTTTATTTTTATAGCGCTTTTACAATGTAGACGGTGTCAAAGCAGCTTTACATAGAAGTTCTAGTAAATGTAGTGTCAGTCCAGTTAATGTAGTTAATGTCTTATTTTTTTGGCATCTACATCAGCAATCCATTTAAAACTACTATTATTTGTGCAGTTTTCTCATTCTCCCAAGAGCTTTTAAGTTCTTCTTAAACTGAAAGAGTCTCAGTTTACCCTCTTAGCGAACACAAGTACACCATTTTCAGCTGTTTTATATTTCTGAACTTCCTCTGCATTTCCACCTGCAGCACTGAGACTAAGAATGATTATGTGCTGAAGCTCCTCATCCTGTTTTTGGACTGATATTTTATTTAATCTTATTTTCCAAGTAAAGATGCTAATGCATTGTACACTACACTAGTCTTAGCATTGTGCCGTATACTATTTTCAATGATTGTGGACTTGCTCTCAAACCTATCCCTGCCATTTGTCTGCTATTTTCTTTGTGTATTTTGCATATTTCCATCCATGCTCCAAGCATTGACCACCTTCTTCAATATTAATTAATTTTCTGTTCTGATCTCAAATCTAGACAAATAACCGAGAAAACACCAATCCTGATGTCATAATGTAGACTTTGTACTAAGTATTTTTACAGTATTTTATTTTGATACAAAATATTAACCCATTTTCACGAACCCTATCAAATACAAATTACAAAATATTATTTGTATTTGAAATACGTATTTAAAATACTTGTATCATAAATACTGCCTATCCCTGACAGTGCTCAGCATAAATGAGTACACCCCTCACAGATCTCTTTTAAATTAATATATGCGATAAGATGCTTTACAATATTATATTTGTGCATATACATTAGATTAGTCTGTACCAAAGCCAAAATTAGAACTAATCTAACTAAAAACTTTAGATCACAGTCCAAAAATGAGCACACCCAAATCAATACATTGGGAAAAAAAAATCAAACACATTTTTAACAAACAAGAAAAATCAAGAGAAACATACAAAACCTAAAATTTGGTTAAAACTATATATATATATATATATGTATATATAATACTGTATGTATATATATATATATATATATATATATATATATATATATATATATATATATATATACATATATATATATACATACATATATATATATATACATATATATATATATATATATATATATATATATATATATATATATATATATACATACAGTATTATATATACATATTGAATTATATATACATATTTTTTTTTTTTTTTTTTTTTTTTTTTTTTGCAATGACGCGTTTAATAAATGCACCAAAAATTAATGGTTATCTTTACTGAAAAATGGATAACAAATATAGATTTTCAAAAGGGGTGTACTCAATTATGCTGAGCACGGTACATTAGGTGTGTAATACAGCATAAACAGTGATTCTAAATGGCGTAGAATGTGTAGGAGCATGCGTTAATTATGCTCTTTCTCCACCTTCCTGAAAGATCTCCAGCAAAAGAGATTAAAATACATCACACAACTGCAGCGACCTGCCAATATCCTGCACATGATTGCAAAGTTCAAACGTGACAAGACTCCATTCATTAAAAATACAAGACTCACACACAAACACATCCTACTGTTGTGTGTATCTTACACGTGGGTGCACAAATGAAGCCGGTGAGGTCAGCAAAACACAGGTCTCATCCAAAACCTATTCCAACATCGCAGGAGGCTCTCCAACAAGCTGATATCTACAAAACAACCTACACACTCCAGACACGCAAAGATAAATGGACAGTTGGGGCTCAAAAGCAGAGATGAAACATTCTGGGCATAAATATTTCAATTTTTTTTATTTGTCTGTTCGAGATGCACGCTGAAAATAGACACAGCTCCACCAGTCGTAACAACATCACAGCAAAGAGCAAACATGGCCATAGGTTATTTTTGTTATCATTTCAATACATATTTTCACACCATACTGAGCAGCAATTCTGGAAGTTTGTGTTATAATCTCCAAACTCTAAGTGATAACTAAAAGGATATACAGTAGATGGTGTCTTTTCTGGTACTGTATGTGGATGAAATGAAAACACTAGGAGAAACAGTGTCCTAACTTGTGACCAAATGCAAAATTCCACACAAGCACAACAATCGCAAATGTGGAATCTGAATGTAAAGAAAGGAAAACTGCAATGGAAATTCGTATTCAAACTGTATGCATTTTTCAGGTACATGGGGTCATCACTGTAAATATTATGTTTTCAAAAGTTCAGCATTGAAAATAATGGTAAATGTTTCTTGAGCAGCAGATTATATACTGTATATATATATATATATACTGTATACTGTAGGCAATAGGCATGGGACAAAAACCGGTTTCAAGGTTTACAGCGGTTTGGAAAAGTCAAGGTTTTAAAACCGCCAAAGTTTTTCACAACTATTTTATTTAGGGCAACAGTATCTCCTGCAGAAAAAGAACCTTTACATCAAAAGCTACAGGTCCAAAATATTTTAAATGTTTTTTAAAATAAAATATATTGTGCAAATATTGTGTTCAGTGGGGGAAAAAAGTAGTTTTTTACTCAGACATTTAAAAAGAACATATTTTGGAGCAGTAATCACAACACCGTGATACCGTGATATTTTTATCCAAGGTTATCATATACTGCCAGAGTCTTATACCGGCCCATGCCTAATAGGCAATGCTGGTAGGGAAACGGTAATGTAATCTGGATAACATTTGGTAGTTGTAATTACTGTAGGTTATATTACACTTTAAAATGCTCAATAATCAGATTACTTCATAATAGCAGTAAATCATTCATAATTTATTGATTATCTCTTGTGCTTTTTATGTTTTAAATTAGGGATGCTCTGATCAGGATTTTTGCAGCCGATACAGAGAATCGATTCCTTGTCATGATGATTGGCCGATACAGAGTATCGATTCTGATGCTTCAAGCTTTATAATGCATAAAGCACGTTTTCCCTCTAGTTATGATACTTAAGTGGAGATCTCTTCTGACCTAAGAGGTTAATTTAAGGAAATAGATTTACAGAAAATAGATAAAACACATAAAAGAATTAGTGAACTTGCAATATTGTCAAAAACACAGAAGTTCTTTCAGTTCTTATATGTAAAAAGGCCTAAATACATGCAAGGTCATTCAAATATTTTGTTCATCTCCAACTTACACAAACAATTGTCACCGGTTCATGAGATCAGTCAGGGGTGTGTTTCCCAAACAACGACATAAACCACGGCTGAACTATCATAGTCAGTGCATCATTTAGAAAAAGAACGATGTAGTGATGAGTGTTTCTCAAAACTGGAGTTTCTCTGTCGCAGATCCGTTGTTTTAACCATGTTACTTATAACAAAAAACCTCCATCATGACCCTCTAAACGGGGTGGAGCAACAACTTCTTTAAAGAAAAACTCCATCATTTTTTTGTGCAAATTATATTGTTTTACACACGCATTTAAAAAAATTCCAATATTAGTTTTGGAAAAAACATGCACTCGTTTTCCATTTTAATTATTATATAACACGTATTTTAATCTCATATATAAATCATATAAATCGTTAATGGTAGTAATTTACAGTAGGCTATTTATTAGAAAAGTAGAAAAATCCTACTTAATAATTAATTTAAGTTTTATTAATATTAAGTAGGTACTTGTTTATTTATTTATTTTTTTATTTTAGCCTATTTTATTTATTGTAAAAGTCTACTTTAAATAACCTACTATAAATTAAAACCATTAGCGTATGCTACATACAGTATATATATTTGCAAGCGTACAAGTTTGCAATGCAGTTTGCAAATGTTCGTTGGAACTACAAATTTGGGAAACGCCAAATCAACAAATATGTTTGTAATGACGCAACTTGTGACCTTAGTTGGGAAACGCACCCCAGATCAGCGAGTACCGATCAAGTCAATAAATGTGATTATCGGCCGATACCAATCTCTGTCCTAATGATCGGAGCATCTCCATTTTAAATTTCACGTCTCAAACATTTTGTTAACTTCGCACATTAACAAAATGGAAAAATCATGCAAATATACGTGTGATTGTGGGACAAATTAAAAAACCTGACAACAACACAATAATTTGATAAAATAATTGAAAAAGAAATGATCACGATACAATATAGGTCAAAAGCGATTATCCAAAAGTAGTCAGAATACATTTCTTAAATAAGTAACTAAGATTTTGTCATTTGTAATCAGTATTGGGGGTGGCACGGTGACTCACTGGTTAGCACTGTCGCCTCACAGCAAAAAGGTCGCTGGTTCGAGTCCAGGCTGGGCCAGTTGCATTTCTGTGTGGAGTTTGCATGTTCTCTTTGCATGTCCAAAGACATGCGCTATAGGAGAATTAAATCTAATAAATTGGCCGTAGTGTATGAGTGTGTGTGTGTGTGTGTGTGTGTGTGTGTGTGTGTGTGTGTGTGTGTGTGTGTGTGTGTGTGTGTGTGTGTGTGAATGAAGGGCATCCGCTGTGTAAAACATAGGCCGGAATAGTTGGCGGTTCATTCCGCTGTGGTGACCTCTGATAAATCAGAGACTATGCTGAAGGAAAATTCATTATGGATAATCAGCATGGACTTCAATTTATACGCAATTTCCTCAGTACTTCAGTTAGGACACTGTGTTAGATGTAAGCTTCAGACACTGGACAACATGTATGTTAAAAAAACACTGAAAGAAAGAAACCGATGGACTAACACTGTTCACAACATATTCACTTATCTCAAGTTTTTTATATATATATATATAATATTGCAGTTTTTTCCACAAGCTATTCATACCAGACAGTGGGAGGGCACTAGCCAAATCTCCACTTAATGCTAGTAAACGAACACACATATTTGGCATTTTGTGCTTTTGCTTTGACCAGATCAACTCATTTAGAAATGTAAAGTGATCTGTTTGTGCTATGCGTGGGCTATGTTTAAACAGTAAAATTCGGTATTGTGCAAACCTTGTTTTTTGGAGGCTATTTTGAATATAACTATCGGACAGAAACGTCCAAAAAATAAAAAAATCCAATTGGTGCTGAATATAAGTGTTTGTTACACGGCAATCATTAGTTGCTTTTAGATCCTCATTTTGCACTATGCGGACCGGTGGCAGGGTGTGTTGCGTCCTTCTTTCCTCGTCCTCTCCTCTCTCCACTCCTCTCCTTTCTTCTCTTCCACTCTCACACAAATTGATGGTAAATCAATGAAGGAAATGAAGGGAGGAAAGGAGGATGAAAGGGGAGGAGTGATGGAGTGGATGTGCATGCTTAAAAAAATGAGGGCAGAAATAATAGTTGCAATAATAATTGATAATAAAAGAAGAAAAAGGTGAAAATGATAAACGGCACACAGAGCTTCCTTTAGGATATACCTGCAGAGAAACAAAAACAAAGAAAGAAAGGAAAGAAAAAAACAAGCGTGTGTTTAATGTCGGGTGGACACTTTTTTTAAGCATGCAAGTTATTGTATCAGCCATGGAGCAGTATTGGGGGTAATGTATTGATGTTATTTTTGTCATGATGCCTCCATTACAGTGTTACCTACTTAGCACTTCTATACACTTATCAAGTAAGTTATTAGTTGCTTTTTACGTCACATCATTTGATACTTTTTTAAAGACCACAATATTGATACATCTTTTATCCCTCTGGTGCTGTGGTGAACAAATACAGATATGTTCTTAATGCAATTAAAAGACAATATTTAATTTACTTGTATATTTTATTTATATTTATGCTGAAGTTATAAATATTTATAATCACCTCTTGACAACAGAAATAAGAAACCTCCAATTAAACTGTAGACATTCAATTCAATGCACCAAAAAAAATCTAAAAATGTATATAAAACACATAATTTCACATGTTTTATTCTTATACTGTGTAACAAAACTCAACCTAAATGAATATAAAACAAGTTGCCTATCTATGCTTAACATTAAAAAAAAAAATAAAGCTTTTATATGATTTTCGTTTGATTGTAATAACAAATGTTTTAGCTACATGCCATTTGCTTCCCATTTGTTTCCAAAGTGGTTATTTGTTTGTTTTTTCATAATCTTTTTAGATGTTTTCACTCTATTGTTTTTATTTTATTGTTTTTTTAATGTGGTATGTTTCGATTGTAGACAACATTACAATAGTGTGATAATTTTCCGATTTGACCTTTTCAAAGTATGACTATGCTTTTATGTTTGGTTTTGTCTGTTCAAAACTGTCACTCTATTTTGTACAATGAAAGCACTGTAAAAGCAATTAGTCGACCTTACCTTAAAAAACGAGTAAACCCACTGCTTTTAAAGCGATTAATTTCATTAACCATCTACACATACAATAGACATCTCTTATAAATGATATAACTGCAGGTTAACTTAGGGCTGTGCGATTTGGGGAAGATTTCTAATTGCGATTTTTTTGACAGATATTGCGATTTCAATTTGATTTGCGATTAAATTTTGTAGTGAAGCTACTTTTCTGTGAACACATTGAACTCAAATTAGGGAGATAGTGTAGCTTATTATAAAAACAAACAAAAAAATAATTAGAAAAATACAGAACACTCAGCAAACTAACATGGCTGAAACAACTCAAATTGTACTTTGCTTTTGCTTGCTTGAGGGTCACTGGCAATACATTCAATACTTTTCAATTGACCTTTTAGCAAGACACTTCTTATATAGCCTGTGGCGCCTGTGGTGCTTTTCAGGTGCTGGTTGTTGTATTTCCTGGTGCTGTGGCAACAATTCTTACAAATGACCTGTTTTTGTTTGGTGTCTGTGGTTTTGAAACCAAAATATTCCCATATTACCGATGTTCTGTTTTTCTTTGATATTAATTTGTCTATTAATGCTTCTGAAGAGGCAAATGCCACCATCCCACTCATCTGCGCTTTTCTGTTTGTTTGTTTTATTGTGGACATTCTGCATAGTTCGATTGCACAGTTCTGATTGGGTAGAACGAAAGTGTGCTCACTCAATTGGCTAGTAAGACTATCACACACAGACGGCAGTCACGCATTTGCTCTGGGCGAGGGAAATTAAATAATACATATACATTTCATATCGCAGTCTCTTGCTATTAGCTAATCGCAATGTTTCAAATAACTATTGCGATTCGATTCCGATTAAATTGCACAACCAGTTACAGTTGAAGTCAGAATTATTAGCCCCCTTGTTTATGTTTTTCTCCAATTTCTGTTTAATGGAGAGAAGAATTTTTCAACACATTTCTAAACATAATAGTTTTAATAACTCATTTCTAATAATTGATTTATTTTATCTTTGTCATGATGACAGTAAATAATATTTAACTATATATTTTTCAAGACACTTCAATACAGCTTAAAGTGACATTTAAAGGCTTAACTAGGTTATTAAGGTGAACTAGGCAGGTTAGGGTAATTAGGCAAATTACTGTATAACAATGGTTTGTTCTGTAGACAATCGGAAAAAAAGTTAGCTTAAAGGGGCTAATAATTTTGTCCTCAAAATGTTTTTTAAAAAATTAAAAACTGCTTTTATTCAACCTGAAATAATGTAAATAAGACTTTCTCCAAAA
>LR812533.1:32193495-32355995 GCA_903798195.1 Danio kyathit | reverse complement strand
ATAATAATAATAATTCAATATAAGAAATGTAAGCAGTAAATCAATGGAAATTTTTTTTTTATTAAAATGTGTATTAATAAAAAAAAAATCAACAAGTAAAGCACTGTGTCAAATAAAAAAAATGTAACCCATTTTACATAACTCCTTTTGATTGAATATAATTCTTTAATACAATGAATAACTGTTTTAAACCATGTTTGTTGTCAGAAGGGACGGTTTCCTGTAAGAGATCATATCACAGATGTCGGTTGTTTGAATCAATATCTATAAAACCCACATCCATCTAGAGAGATGGAAGCAAGGCGATGAGAGAGACCCCGCGGATAGACTGACCCTGCCACAGCCACCTGGACCACCATCACCCCCTCCTGTCCCATCATAATCAGAAAGGCGACAGACAATCCTGACAATCCCACACTGTATTTGAGGAGGTGTCAAACAGGGTAAATCCCCTCAGCCCACGCCTCACCATAAAGCACAAACACATGCAAAATTAATCTAGAGAGGAGCAGGGGTTAAGCCTGCGGGACAAAACCGGGTCAGTTCAACACAATGAGTCTCCTCTCCCCCTTCTTTTCTCTCCTTCACACTCACATTCACGCAAACATACAGACGCAACAGCTGTTTACAGTCGTCCGTTTACAGCTAATTTGCTGAAATAGATTTAACAAACAGCGTGCTCATTTGTAGTAACGAGCCATGTGGCCGTTATTGGCATCACGATGCATTCATGGCCACTCCATGGACGAATTATATGCGGTGCATTGGACTTGAAAATGAGGATGATATCTACGCAGGGTACTACAAATAACAGCCCTATGAAAACTGACTGACTATAAATGAGCTTTCTGCACTCATGTTTATGCAGATACACTAATGCTAACTCACATAATCATCAGCCTGTGTTGTTCGCGTTCTGTGTTATTTTTCAGTGCCTTGATCCATCACAAATGGAATAAAATAATGAATTATTCAATCATCCTAGATGAGCTGGCAGACGCACAAAATGTCCAAATTTGTCAACCAGCGCTAGAAAGAGTACAGAAATATCATGCTCAAATAAAAGTACCACTATTTGCCAAGAAATATAGTTTATCTGTTATAAATATTAGTCAAAATATGAGTAAAAAGTAAATAAAAAGTAATAAATATACCTTATACCCTATCCCCCGGTTTCACAAACATGGTTTAAGGATAATCATGGATTAAATTGCATGTTTGAGCGGTCTCAACTGAAAATAACTCGCAGTAAGAAACATGTCAGTGACATTTTTTTGTCTACAGGTGCACACTAGTAATGTATTTTTTAAGGCTGTTTTTAAAAATGTGGTTTAAATAGCCTACTTTAACTAAGGTCTAGTCCTGGCTTAAGCTAAGCCCTGTTTGTGAAACTGGGCCTATATATATAGGCAGTGCAGAATTATTAGGCCAATGAGTATTTTGACCACATCATCCTCTTTGTGCATGTTGTCTTACTCCAAGCTGTATAGGCTTGAAAGCCTACTACCAATTAAGCATATTAAGTGAAGTGCATCGCTGTAATGAGAAGGGGTGTGGTCTAATGACATCAACACCCTATATCAGGTGTGCATAATTATTAGGCAACTTCCTTTCCTTTGGCAAAATGGGTCAAAAGAAGGACTTGACAGGCTCCGAAAAGTCAAAAATAGTGAGATATCTTGCAGAGGGATGCAGCACTCTTAAAATTGCCAAGCTTCTGAAGCGTGATCATCGAACAATCAAGCGTTTCATTCAAAATAGTCAACAGGATCGCAAGCGTGTAAAAAAATCAAACCAAAAACCAAGGCGCAAAATAACTGCCCATGAACTGAGAAAAGTCAAGCGTGCAGCTGCCAAGATGCCACTTGCCACCAGTTTTGCCATATTTCAGAGCTGCAACATCACTGGAGTGCCCAAAAGCACAAGGTGTGCAATACTCAGAGACATGGCCAAGGTAAGAAAGGCTGAAAAACGACCACCACTGAACAAGACACACAAGCTGAAACGTCAAGACTGGGCCAAGAAATTTCTCAAGACTGATTTTTTCTAAGGTTTTATGGACTGATGAAATGAGAGTGAGTCTTGATGGGCCCGTGGCTGGATCGGTAAAGGGCAGAGAGCTCCAGTCAGACTCAGACGCCAGCAAGGTGGAGGTGGAGAACTGGTTTGGGCTGGTATCAAAGATGAGCTTGTGGGGCCTTTTCGGGTTGAGGATGGAGTCAAGCTCAACTCCAAGTCCTACTGCCAGTTTCTGGAAGACACCTTCAAGCAGTGGTACAGGAAGAAGTCTGCATCCTTCAAGAAAAACATGATTTTCATGCAGGACAATGCTCCATCACATGCGTCCAAGTACTCCACAGCGTGGCTGACAAGAAAGGGTCTAAAAGAAGAAAAACAATTGACATGGCGCCCTTGTTCACCTGATCTGAACCCCATAGAGAACCTGTGGTCCATCATCAAATGTGAGATTTACAAGGAGGGAAAACAGTACACCTCTCTGAACAGTGTCTGCGAGGCTGTGGTTGCTGCTGCACGCAATGTTGATGGTGAACAGATCAAAACACTGACAGAATCCATGGATGGCAGGCTTTTGAGTGTTCTCGCAAAGAAAGGTGGCTATATTGGTCACTGATTTGTTTTTGAATGTCAGAAATGTATATTTGTGAATGTTGAGATGTTATATTGGTTTCACTGGTGAAAATAAATCATTGAAATGGGTATATATTTGTTTTTTGTTAAGTTGCCTAATAATTATGCACAGTAATAGTCACCTGCACACACAGATATCCTCCTAAAATAGCTAAAACTAAAAACAAACTAGAAATTTTAAGACTTTTTAAGACCCAGCAGATACCCTGTCATGATTTCTGTCATCATACAGTAGACATCCTTCATCTTCTATAAGTCTCTCGGCCATTATGTGTAATGATTTTAGACACTTTTAATGTTTCCAAACTTTACATGTTTGCTACATTTCTAAAGCATCTATCTCTTGAGAAGATAGGACTTGTCTGTGGAACAGAATTTTTCTTAATGCATGATTTAGACTTAATTACAGTCATTTCATTATTTGTAATGTGTTCCTTTACACTATTTGTGTTCAAAAGAGCACACTGAATTGTAAAAAAAAAAGGATGATGGTGGGACAATGCAAGCGAACAACAGAACATTCCACTCACATTGATGCTTTTAAGCACAGTAAATCTTGCCCCTAAGATTCACTGTACAAGTTAAATGAACCCCATTTATACTGT
Organism: Danio kyathit; assembly: GCA_903798195.1. Lineage (NCBI taxonomy): Eukaryota > Metazoa > Chordata > Actinopteri > Cypriniformes > Danionidae > Danio > Danio kyathit. Next base: position 32,352,741 of record LR812533.1, on the reverse strand, counting down.
CTTTTACAGTACTTGATGTTCCTTGATCCGCATACTGCATTTAAAAAGTGCAGCTCGAACACTCCGCTAACCATCTCCTTTAGTGTTTTATAAAAAAATGAAAAAAAAAGTTGAACAACTCTGAGAAAACATGAGGGCGAGTAAACAATTACAGAATGTTCATTTTTGGCCGAACTATCCCTTAAAGCTCCAGTTTATACCCTGTGGCTTCCTGATCCTTTGATACAGCCGAGGAAAAGCTCCCATCCAAAGGATTTTATTGAAAACATGGACGGCACTGCTCTCCCCAGGTCCGACACCAAAGACATAAGCAGGACCGCTGATTAGAGAGACAAGCCCCAGACTCCTGCTGTAATGAGATGCAAGCCCATGCGTCATGGCGCAGTCTGCCAAAACGTAAAACAAGACGACAGGCCAGTAACATTACTTCACTCACTCACTCTCTCTCTCTCTCTCTCTCTCTCTCTCTCTGAATAAAAGAGCTGGCTGTGAGATGTAAGATCATGGATAGCCAGGTAGAGGTAATGTGATGGAGACTCTTGCCAAGACACCGTACAGATGTGGCTCTGGGGGCAAAAGAACTGTCTCGGCTTTCTCTGCTTCCGCTCCTGAGGGAAACAAATTTCCTCTTCCATCGCACTGGCTTTCTTTTCTTTCTTTTTTTTAAACCAGACTCTTGCCAGACTCATGGACTACGGGTCAAAGACCTCGCTTGGGAACTGCTGCTGTTAGACACAATCTGACAAGCAAAACATGTCAACAAAGCTGAAAGATCGAAATTATGATGATAACAGAATGATTTGAATTAAATTGCAATGTTTTTTGGTGAAGAAAAATCTAGAAAGTTATGTGGTTGTTACTAGTAATCCTATCATAAACGCTTGAGCTGTGTGAGCCGAAGCAGTGAATGAACACCACTAAACTGAAACGCTTTGCTAAATGATGTGAATGCACAAGTGAAACTGTACAAAGTCAGAATGTTAAAGGGCATGCTATGAATGTGCACTTTTTAATGTTCATGTTAAAGGGATAGTTTACAACAAAAGTTAAATATGTCATAATTTACTCAAATCATTCCATGCCTACAGTATAAAAACATTTGTTTAGCTTGAAAAAAAAAACTGTGTTTCATCAGAAGACTAGAATAAAAGTACTTGATTCACATTTATTTTACAATATTTTTATTACTGGTTTGAAGCATTCAGTGTTTTGGGTAAATAGACAAACTGAAGCCTCAAAGACTCCATTTACACTGCCAGTTAAATATGACTCAATTCTGATTTTTTGCTCATATGTGACAGAGCAGATCTATCTATTCTATGACCATGTAAACACGGGAAAAAAAATGCATGCATATATCGAATATGTGACAATGCGACAATCATGTAAACAGGCGGATCAGATTTATTGAGGCACTCAGTTTTGTAAGTCATTAAACTTGCGACAATGTGGTACTTCTCCGCGGTTTAATGACGTAGAAGAAAGAGAGTGTGTGCTCATCCTAAAATTTCGGACCCACTGTTCCTCATTAAAGGCCGCCACAATTTGCTCCCACCAGACCTGAGATCTCTCTCGTACCCACAAATTTCTCTGAATGGTGGTGGACATCATATAAAACTATAGGCGCAAGCTGCGATGACGGCCCTTTCCCTCCTCCTCCGCCTCAAAATCATTTTAAAGTTGGGCGAACTTCGCATATTTCATAGAGCTAAAATAAAGACAATTTCTTTCATTGTGGCTAGTGTGGTGCAGATGCTAGAACCCATCTTTATGCATGCGCGATGTCGTAAATTGTATGGCAAGTGTAAACACATGAACCGGATATGGGTCACATTTAAAAGAACGTGTAAACGGACAGGCAAAAAAATCAGATATAGGCAACAAATCGGAATTGGGCATCAAGATCTGACAATGTAAACGTGGGCAAAGAAACATTTCATGCACTGTAAATAGCGAATACTTTACTTTAAAAAAAAGTGAGCCTTGTAACATGGAACTGTTAAGTTTTCTTAATTTTTATGAATATGCACATAGTTCATTTACTTAATGAATGTAAGCAAATGGATTTTTACAGTGTGGGTTTAGAATAACATAAAATGCATTTCATAATTGTCATTATTTGGTAAACTTTTTAAATTATAAATATATAAATTGAATTAACCATGAGGTTAAACATTAAATTGTGATTTAGAGTTTTCTTTTGATTTTGTTTGTGGAAAAAAATGACAATTGGTCAAAATAGCAAATGTTATTTATTATGATTGAAAATCAAGGTTATTCCAGCTGAAGGATTCGGATTTCTACCTTCCAATATTTCTACCTTACAATCACTCTCAGCATGGATCAACGTTTATCCTTTTCTCATCATCCTGTTTCTCATTATTTTTTAGAAAAGATGATATTGAATAACGAATAAAGTTAACACATTGCTTAATATAAGAAAGTTCAGTGCATTTGCCTGTTTTTTTGTAACTATTTTCAGGAGTCACCAAAGAAGGTCAGAGGTCACGGAGCCCTCGAGTGGAACTGAAGGACTGAGGACTGGAAACAACTGTTTCTATTGTTATTTCTATGAGTTAATACTATCTAAAAAGTGATTTTGCTATGTTTACGGTTAATTGTTTTAAAGTGATTCAACTTTTTATTCAAGATAGACTTTATATAACTGCCTGAATGTAGATTATACCGATTTTTAACCAGTTTTGATAAAGACGGCTGAGAGTACACTCAGCCTTGGGTAAGAAACAGATTGTACTTTAAGTGTGTGTGTTCTATTTGATTGTGGATCCTTTTCACAGGTCTGGGATCAGCTCTAAACAGTCTAGTGGATGTCTGACGTTTATATGCTTACGATATTGTTCAGAATTGTACGCACGCACCCATGTGGAAATTTTCCTAGTCTATCTGTGTATTAACCAATCAGGTTAGAACACCTATATGTATGACGCAGTTAATGACGTTATATGAGAGTATAATTGTTATTGATTTGTGATTGTAAGCAGAGAGGCCTATGAACTCATTGCGAGTGTTGAAGCTGGCTTCTGCTGATGAAACAGCAAACTATCTTCAGTAAACTTTATTTATTTATTTGAATCTTTGACTCCGCCTCTTCTTCATCTGACAGACTGGTCGTTCTTTGGGTTGAAACTGTAAATAATCCCTACACAGCAAATATTGCTTTCTTAACTCAAGTTGAAACATTTGTATTTGCTGTCAAAAAATTATTATAGCGTGTCTAGAGATATGGTATCTTATTTTGGTATTGTGCCTAACTGAGCCAGATCTCTCTCGAGGTTTTTTTTCCTTCACTTTCATCAATTGGTGAAGTTTTGTTCCTCGCCACTGTCGCCAATGGCTTGCTTGTTTTGGGACTTGTGGAGCTGCGCATCAATGGATTTGCTCTTCAGTGTTTAGACCAGGGGTCACCAATCTCGGTCCAGGAGGGCCGGTGTCCCTGCTGGGTTTAGTTCCAACCTGCCTCAACACACCTGCCTGGGTGTTTCAAGTATACCTAGTAAGATCTTGATTAGCTTGTGCAGGTGTGTTTGATTAGGGTTGGAGCTAAAATCTACAGGACACCGGCCATCTAGGAACAAGTTTGGTGACTTTCAACAGTGAAAATTAAACCACACTGAACTGAACTAAACTGAACTTCAACTCTGAAAACTGGACTGACACAGTTTCAGTTTACTGGAACTTCCATGTTAAGCTGCTTTGACACAATCTACATTGTAAAAGCGCTATACAAATAAAGATAAATTGAAATGAATATTGTATATTATTTGGACCAACATATTTATTTTCAATTTAGAAGAAATGTCATTAATGTACCTTACTCAAATATGTATACATATAACTATAAATTGCGATAAAGTGAGAAGTTGGTGGTCTTTTTTTCCCCAGAGCTGTATATCAATATTTGATCTTCATTTATTTCTAAAATACATTTGCATGTGCTTGATATTCCCATGTAAAGCACCAGTCTTGTGTAGCTGCAGTCCTCTGGATGCCATAATCTCCCAGAAAACATAATAAAGGTGAACGCATGCTGTAAAAATTTAAATCAAATCAGACGAGAGCCAAATACAAAAAGTACCAGTGGATCAACACGCAGTGCATCTGTCACTACATGAAAATGAAATGAAGTGCGGCAGGCATTCTGGGATATTGACGTTGAGTGGCAGGGCTTGAGATGGCAAGTGAACACAGCACTCTTTTCTGTACAGTATATGACTCTGGGTTTGATTTGAGTCCAGTGCATTAAGCCGGTCTCGCATCTTAAGCAGCGGACTATGTGGAAGCTGTTAGTTAAATCAAGTTAAGCCATTTCCGCACTTAAAACAACTTCCCCCCTTTGCCATACGCCTGCAGGAAGATCAGAGATTCGACGTAAACTCATATTCGCTCCAAATGTGCTTTAAAGATGGGTTTGTGCTGATAAAACCCCTTCCTATCGTAAATATACGCCGCGTTCGAAGCTTTAATGCAATTATTCAATTACGGATTCATTTATGCCTGGTTTTCACATGTACGTTAGATTACTTTTACACGTTCAGCACGTTTGCACAAGCAGAACGCATTAAACTCAACACAAACAGGGCTTCCCCCGTACGTTCATAGCTCGTTTACCCATTCTGGAGATGACAAGATCTTTACACTCAAGATGTGCCGGAGTCCTCAGGCCATGGCCAGATGCCCTGCACTTGCCCAACTGTGTGACAGCCAGTATCTTCACCCCATCCGCCCCCACACCTCCATAGCTCCAGCCACGGACAGATGGGAGGAAAGGTGGAGCACGTCAAGCGGAAAGCAGACGGATGACTTTCGGCGCGTTCACCATCATGTAGAGAGGGACATATTCTCATTTGTTAGTAAACATTTTGCTTTGTTTATAGCAAACAGTAGCTACTTTACATGATTAAAAAAAATGAGACTTAAATGTTTTTAATTTTCATTTATTATTATATGTATTTCAGTTCTTAATGCAATTAAACTTTTTGCAGTTATATTATTATTATTCTTCACATGTATTAAATGAGTAACATAATATAATTATAATATTTTTGTTGGAGTAAAATCCATGTTTGTGCATTTGTATTTATATCAGAGTATTGAGTAGCTATTATAGTTTTTTTTATAATAGTTTGAATATATTCTTAGTCCGTTATAATGTTCAGTTTTTTTTTTAATTTAAATGTTTGATTTTTTTGTCATTTTGTTGCGTGTTTTGTAATTTTTGACAAGTTGAATTTATGAAATATTTAATTTTGAATTTAGTTACGTTAATTAAGTTAAATTAAATTAAAATGATGAATATCTTCTTAGAGTCAGCTAAAAAAAAAAATGTAATGTTTATTTTTTTCAGTAGGCAAATGTTTCCAAGTAAAAATAAAAATGTTTAATTTTAGTTAACTATAAAAACCCTTATTTATGTCTTTAGGCTACTTAATACTTAATATGGTATTAAACTCAAACTGAAGATAATGCTGCCCAGGTCAACTCAAGCTGACAAATATACTGGCTGACTGTGCGTTCACACTGAAAGCATTAATTTTCAATAGGAGCCGGCAGTGATAGGCGACGAGGAGCATACTGCCTGAGAGGCGTTTCAAAGATGGCCACCGATTGAAATTAATTGCCTTAAAAGGACTTTGGTTGAAATCAAGTCAACTTTATGGTAATGAGCTATGACGCGGTTCAGCGGCAACCAATCGGAATGTAGGAGTCCACCGTTTGAGAGGATTCTAGAGAACACAGTCACTGTGAACTTTGGTTCTGACTACAGTTGTTCCCAAGGATCATTGATCATTGCGGTTGCCGGATTTACAATTATTTACGATGTTTTCTTGCAGGGACATACATTTAAAAAAAGTTACTGGCAAGTTACTCATGTGCATTAATGTTATATATGTTTTTTTGTCTTTTTAAAAAAAGCAGGAATCTCATGCAACAATACAAAACAGTATTGCTGCTTCAGAATATTTCAAACATATGGACACATATTGGATAAGTGGAGCAAAGCCACACCACATGCAACAACTTGATCTTCCATTGCTAAATGAATTTGATAAAAAGTGCGCAACATGTATGAATAACTGTAACTGATTTGCTGATATGCTGCTGCGGCCCCTTTAAATATGATCAATTTAGTGAATTTTGACGCTCTTGCCTGCGAAGCTATGAAGGCAGACAACATTGTCGCCAGGACAGCCAGAGCGAACTTTGACGCTCTCAATGCCTTTGGTGTGAACGCACAGTTAGAGACAAAACCTGAAATGTTATCAATACTATATGTGTTGCCACAGTCTGAAGAACTTGGTTGAACCGATAACACTGCTCTCAAACAGCAATCTGGTGTCCTGTTCACATTTCTGCTTTTAAATCCTCTAAATACTGTCCCTATTCACTTTTACTGTTAAAGATTTTATCCCTCAATCTGTCCTATTTACTTGCATTGTAATTGACTCACCGCTTCCTTAGTGTTTTATTTTTTTGGGGAAAAGTTAAAACACTGACTACCACAAAATTAATTAATCTTAGCTTCATGAACCCCGGATTTCCCTTTACTCCTTTTTTAATCACCCAGTGTTTGGGAAATGTTGCAGCAAATTAATTAATAAACCACCACACAGCACACAAATCATAACAAAAAAAAGCACAAAGTCTGCCTGAGAGTGGTGAAAAGAATGAGAGAGAGTGTGTGTTTGTGTGTGTTTGTGTGTGTGTGTGTGTGTGTGTGTGTGTGTGTACACTTGTGTGCTGCTTACTCAGGCCGAGCTTCTCAGCAGAATTTAATGAACTGAGAACGACCTTGATCAGTGATTCAAAGCCAGGATTAGAGGGCATTCCCTCCTCTGCCAGGCTCTGCCCTCACATTCATCAAGTGTGTGTTTTGATCTTTCAGGCACATCACATGTGTTCCCCCCGACCAGCGCCAGCAAAGCAAACTCCCAATGACTCGGGGCATTTTGCAAATTACCCATGTACACTATAGCAATAATGAAGCGTCCTAACGTTGCCCAAGGTACATCCTACACAGATTCGTTAACTTTTGATTAAGGCTGGATGCTCTTCAGTCCTGATATAGCAGGGTGGGGTGGCTTCAATTGAGACAGGTCTGCTTTTTCTTCCCAGGTTTCTTGCAATAACTGCAGTGGACTGGTCTTAAATGAAGAAAACTACTTGAGAGGAAAAAAAAATGTTTGTTTATAGGGGGAAAAGGATGATTTCTTGATTATTACATACATTTTTTTTCCGACTTAAACCATTATTTAATATAATTCTAAAAGATTTTTGATAAGTTTCAGATGCACACCAGTAGCTGATAATGTTCACATGTAAGAAAACACACAGTACTATCCTCTAGTAGTGCAAAAAGATTATATTAAAGCCGCCCCCATTTTCATGTTTTGAAATAATTTTTCCAATAAATTTTTCCCGCAGGGATTTAAAAAAAAGTCTAAGTGTTAAAATGTTATAAGCCCCTAACCAAACAAACCAAAAAAGTACACGACTTAACAACTTTCATGAAGTAAAGAACTAGAATTCGATGAAGCAGTGAATATGACATAATTGCATTGCATCACTGCATAAAAGTTTTTAAAAGAACACCCTTATAGAAACTAGCTACCAGGTCCAGTATATACACAGTTTTGCAGTGAGGTGGTAGTAAAAACATGTTATTAAATGTGGTTTTTACAAATGCGGAATTTACTACACACAGCCCTAGTAAACTGAGAAGTGAGCCAACCTCAGTCATTATCACAGCACAATCATGTGGATTTCATTATCGGCCAGTTATTTTGATTTCGATTTTAAATGTGATATTGTGCAGCTTGTCAGCGAACTACAGCTCTGTGTAGTAAATACTGAAAGCAAGTGCTGGAGTTATAGCAGAACTGGGTTTACTGACAAAATGTGGATGAAAATCATCTCTGATTCATTGCCTAGCCCTGAAATGAACCCTTCAGGGTGGTACACACCAACCCAACGCCAAACACCTAGCGCAACGAAACCCAACTGTGTTGTCGCCTTGCGTAAGCTCACGTCTGATTCCGTCTAGACCAAAAAAACTGTGCATGAACACACCCAATGGACAAAAAACAACTGAAATGAAATCGTAACTTCTGATGTGTGTATGCAAAGAGTAGACAAAGCAGCATTTAGTACTATTATCAAAGAACTGACTTTACTGACAAAATGTGCATGAAAATCATCTCTGATTCATTGCCCAGCCCTAAAATGAACCCTTCAGAGCGGTACACACCAAGCCAATGCCAAACAACCAGCGCCAACGAAACCCAACTGTGTAGGACCAAAAAGCTGCGCATGAACACACCAAATGGACAAAAACCAACTGAAATGAGCATGCTCTGCCCATGCATGGGAGAATGTTTTCCTGGTTGTTTTCTTGTTCACAACAAGAAATCGCAACTTCTGATGTGAGCATGCAAAGAGTAGACAAAGCAGCATTTAGTACCATTATCAAAGTAATTATCACTCACCATGGAGGAATTCGCTACTGCAAATACTGTATGTCTGATTATCTAATATATCCATATCGTTTACAAATATTTGAGAAATGCAAAATCCGCCCTCTGTGTTCATTCTTGACTTAATTGTTTACCTGCTACGTCACTTCACCAAGTCATACTCGCGCTCTGATTTGTTGCTAAATAACCAGTAGGTGCGATCTCTTCAGCCTACTGCAATTCTACTTGCTAAATCAGGCCAACAAGCTCCAACACTAACCCAGCAATAGGTGATGTGTGGAACACACCAAACCAACTAGACCACAGGTGTCAAAGCCAGTTCCTGGAGGGCCGCAGCTCTGCACAGTTTAGTTCCAACCTTAATTAAACTCACCTGATCAAACTAATTGACTGCTTTAGGCTTGTTTAATACCTACAGGTAGGTGTGTTGAAGCAGGGCTGGAACTAAACTCTGCAGAGCTCCGGCCCTCCAGAAATTGACTTTGACATCCCTGAACTATACGGACCAACGAAAGCCCAATGGCTGACCGTCAACTTGGTGTGTACCGGCCTTTAGTTAATTAATTAGTGTTTTCTGCAGAATATTTTCCCCAAACAATGCCTCACCTTTAAAAGGTTAGTAATTTTAAGAAAAGAAAATGGCTGATGTAAAGCACATCATGAGAAATCATGAGTAGCTCAGAAACAAAATGCCACCACTGCTGGACGATGAGAAAAACAGGCAACACCCATAAGGATTATTGGGACATATTTGATAATAAAAACGATCATACTGTAGGTTTTTTACAAGACAAGCCCTTCCTATGAACCCACTCTGCTTGCGTCCTTCGAGAAAACACAGAGTGCGAGGAAAGAAATGACTTTTTCCTTTCATTTTATGTGGTCTCCAAACTTCAAGTAAAAGTAATGAGCTAATTGTGGCTTTTGATGTCAACCCGTCCGCTCTCGCTCCCTCTCTTTCTTTTTCTTTTTTTCAATCCAGTGTGTTATTCTTCGAACTCCATAAAGCTTTTTAAACCCTTTTGCAATCATGGCTTGGGTTTGAGGAGACAGAAAAAAAATAGTGGAGTTCATCTAAGTCAGTGTAAATGCAAGGTATTAATTATGCCGAAAAGAGGGAGAGAGAGTTGGCTGCTGCGCTCCATTTAAAATATGATCAGTATAATCGAGACCTGCTGAGTGCAGAAAGCAAAGCCCAGAGAAGACAGAGTACAGGAATAAAGAGGCAGTCAGAAAGTAGTCGCAAGTAACAGTGTCAGGGGTGACTTTAATATCAAAATGGGATGTTTATGGCTTACTGTGCACCATAAGTGACAAATTTACTACATTAAAACAGAGCGTGATCCAAACAGTCTGAAACCAACAGTGAACATGCTTATAATTTAATTCCGTACATTTATTATTTAGTTATTTGAATAAAGTTTTTTTCTTCATTATAAATTATACAGAATCGTGAAGTCATAAAAACATATTAAATCTGTCAAATTTTAGACGATTACATTTCTAGCAGTAATGCACAGCTCATTAAATCACAGTATGGATTAGTGTGTTCGAAAAGTAAACCTGAAAAAAATATTAATTGAATACAAACTTGTTCTGTATATGAATATGAATATGAGCTTGCATGTTCTGTATGAATGTAGCGGTTTTGTATATGTGACAATCATGGAGTTAGCTGGCTATAATATGAATTTACATGAATTTCATATCTTAAGAGCTGCTTTGAGAGTCCCTTCAGAAGCATTTTATGAGGAAAAATATATCATATAATACAGTGTTTCTCAACCACGTTCCAGGAGGACCACCAGCTCTGCACATTTTCCATGTCTACTTAACAAAACACACCTGATTCAGATCATCAACTCACTAGCAGAGACTGAAAGACCTGAAATAGGGGTGACAGACAAAGGAGACATGCAAAACATGAAGTGCTGGTGGTCCTCCAGAAACGTGGTTGAGAAACACTGATATAATACACTACACTAAAGCACACAAGCATCTTTATAACAACCTGTCAAAATAAAAAGTTCTGTAAACAAAGTAACTGTGACAGAAATGTATCACTATTCTACAACAGAATGTACAACAACAAGAACTAGAAAAGAATTGCATATGTAATATTCATGTTTTCATTTCAAAACAAATTGTATGTAAATGTAAATAGTTATTTATTTAAAAATTAAACTGAAAAAAAAAAATCTATTTAATCAACAAAAATTAAGATGGATTTTCAAAAAAAAGTTGTTAAATATTTTTTTTAAACAAAGGTCCAAAGGTAAGAAATGATCAATGTATACTTTTCCATCACTTTTATATTTGCTTTTAGTTTCTTAATTTTGTACTAAACAACTATAAGTATTATTGTTATTTTAAGTTATTGTGATTATTATTATTATTATGAACATCTAATCTAAATGTTTAGAATACTCCCATATACTTGGATTAATATTATTATTATTATTATTATTATTATTATTACTATTATATATGTCTGATAATATTTTTTCTTCTGGAGAAAGTCTAGAATAAAAGCAGTTTTTATTTTTTTTTTTAAATCAATTTTAAGGGCAAAATTATTAGCCCCTTTAATCTATATATTTTTTCGTTAGTCTATAGAACAAACCATCATTATACAATAACTTGCCTAATTACCCTAACCTGCCTAGTTAACTTCATTAACCTAGTTAAGCCTTTAAATGTCACTTTAAGCTGTATAGAAGTGTCTTGAAAAATATCTAGTAAAATATTATTTACTGTCATCATGGCAAAGATAAAATAAATCAGTTATTAGAGACGAGTTATTAAAACTATTATGTTTAAAAATGTGTTGAAAAAATCTTCTCTCCGTTAAACAGAAATTGGGAAAAAAAATAGACAGGGGGGCTAATAATTCTGACTTCAACTGTGTGTGTATATATATATATATATATATATATATATATATATATATATATATATATATATATATATATATATATATATATATATATATATATATATATATATATATATATACACATTCCAAATGTTCAGAATACTCCCAGAATACTCCCATCCAATCAATTCAATTTAAGTTTATTTGTACTTTTCACAGCACCTTACTGCATTATGATCAAATTAAAAAAAAAGTTAAGGTTATTAGTTAACAATAGCTTTATTAGTTACCAATAACTTTAACTATTTAACTAGTAACTAATAGCTTTTAACAGCTAAAGTTATTATATATAAACATAGTTAACATGAAGTTATATAGCATTTAGGTGATGTCCATGTGTACACGTTTAACTTGTGTATTAAATGTATGTGTTGTCCTCGAAGCTTAAAGGTGCGAAGCTTAGATCCTTAAAAGTTCACACTTAGTATTTTAATCACCTTTAGCTGTTAAAACTTGGTGTATCATCTTAAAAAGCATTAATATTACACATTAAATCATAAAAACTGCATGCATGATGAACAGCGTCAGAATACTGCTGATGCTGCAATAACACATCAGGTCTATTATCCTCCTAGTGAAACCCACACACATGTACCAAGCACAAACACACACAACCAGTACTGATTGAGAATTTACATATCATCATTCTTAGTGTATCCATGGCTTAACTGTTCTGCAAATGGCATCAATGCCTAGAAGGGAAGGTGGGGGGGACTGTTCAGACTCCAACCTAGAGGTCAAATCAAGAGGTATAAACAACTGAAGTGCCAGAAGTGCAGAACAACTACTGTTTCAGTGTGAATCTGCTCATCAAACACTCAAAGCAGACTAAAAAAGACACAACTTCAAAATAAAAAATAAATAAAAATACTAGAGAAATGTGGAGGAAAGAGATGTCAGTGAAAGAGAGAGAGAGAGAGAGAGAGAGAGAGAGAGAGTGAGAGAGAGAGAGAGAGAGAGAGAGAGAGAGAGAGAAACAGTGAGGGAAGTGGCACTGAAGGACAATGGGAGGGAGGGTGGTTAACAGGAACAGGAATAGGAGTGAAAGAGAAGCTGGACCCGCGGAGCATCGAGGGAGTTGTTTAAGGAGAAACAGTGTCCGTTTGTGGCCGGTGATAATACTTTCCATTCAACAGGGCTCGCAGCGCACTGATTCCTCTGATTGCAGCCTGGCGCCCTGCTGGCGAGGCTCTGCGCTGAAATTAAATCCACTCTATTCAGTTATAAATTATAATGCTCTATAAACAACACCCCCACTGGGAGAAGAAGCAGGGGGGTGAGAGAGACAGACACGGAGACAGAGAGAGAGAGAGAGAGAGAGAGAGAGAGAGAGAGAGAGAGAGAGAGAGAGAGAGAGAGAGAGAGAGAGAGAGAGAGAGAGGGGAAAACATTAAACAGAAGGAGAAAAGGATGAGGATAATGGAAGAGGAAGTGATCTGTTTCATACATACACACTTGCATATACACACAAATATGCATAGATATCTATAGATACAGAGAACTCTATATTTTGCAGTGTTCTTTTGTTTTGAAGATGTAGCATTGTATTCTAATAAATAAATATATTGTAACTGTGAAAACTAAAATAAATAAATATCATGATGTACTGTATGTACTGCACAGCAATAAATATTTGATTCATATTAGATAAATGATGTTTTTTTTTCCTGTTTAAAAAAGGCAAAACAAAAAAAAACTAAATAATTAAAAAAAAATTAAAACACATTTTTAAATAAAACTTTAAATAATAATAATAAAAAATAAAATAAAATATTTTTGTAATTGAAAAACTGTTAAAATTAAATAAAAATGTTTAAATATAATAATAATAATAATAATAATAATAAGTAAATTAAATAAAAACTACATTAAATTAAATTAAAATTTGCAATTAAATGAAATGTTAAAATAAATAATAATCATAATAATAATAATAATAATAATAATAATAATAACAAAAAATAATATTAATAAAAAATAATAAATAAAATAAAATAAAAATCTAATTGAATATATTATTTTTAAATTAAATTAAAATTTCTTAAATTATTATAATAAAATAATAATTATAAATTCATTAATTAAATTAAAATGTTTAATTAAATTACATTTTATATAATTAAAAATAATAATAAATAATTAAATAAATAAAAATAAAATAAAATAAAACTATTTTTTTATTTTAAATTAAATTTTAAAATTATAATATTAATTATTATAATAAAATAAAACAAAACTAAGCAAAATTAATTAAATGAAATTAAATTAAAATTAAAAGCAAATTTCCAAAAGTATCATGTTTAAAGAACTCATTTCTCAGTTCATTTCAGGTGAACTGTACAAGTGAAAGAAAAAGAGTGAGAATATAAAATAAAGAGACTACAGTTGTCTCTAAGCTGTATTTGATGATCAACACCATGTCCATGTTGCACACTGGGAGTTCTGCGTCTCTCTGCCGCCACTTCTGTCTTTAGTCCAGTCCAGAGTCTGAAAGCCACAACACCCACACGGTGAAATCCGGCACACGCTAAAACACTGACCAATTCAACAAACACAAGCTCTTTTTGTTTTTCAATAACTAACCTGGTTGTGCACAGGACAAATCCCTATAAGTACCACTGAGCTCTAACTTCATTCTATGATCATATTTTAAGTGAACACGTTTTAAGACTTTAGGTTAAAAATATAGAAAACAGTAGGAAAAATAAAAACCCTACAGTATGGATGTTTATGGCTACCAGCTTTCAACATTCTTCAAAATATCTTTGTCTTTAACAGAAGAAACTCAAACAGCTTTGGAACAAGTGAAAGGTGAGTAAATTATGAGTTTTTTTATTTTATTTGTTGTAAACTCTCCTTTTCGAGTAATGTGTGCTGTGATTGAAAGTTGGCTCAAAGTCAAGCAAATTTTAATTACAGACGGCATTAAAGTCTGTACATAAGTGACCTGTAATTAGCTTCTCAAACACCCCTCCATAGCCACAGTGGTGCTGCATGAGGGTGTTGCAGGAGCCTTTAACGACCAAGCCTGGGTCTGTAACTAAGACTTCTGTCATTCCTTAGCAAACAGCAGCAGCTATGAGCTTTGTAGAGGTAACAGTTGCAATTAGTGTGACATGCTATTTCAACATAACAGCTAACACACAGACACAAATTACAGCAAACAACAGTATTTATAATATAAATAAACATACAGTATCTAAAACAGATACAATTCTCTGTATGTTACGTGTTTAAGTCAAATGTTTTTTTTTTCTTCTGGCGGGCGTCATGGTGGCGCAGTGGGTAGCACGATCGCCGACAGCAAGAAAGTCGCTGGTTCGAGCCTCGGCTGGGTAAGCTGGCATTTCTGTGGGGAGTTTGCATGTTCTCCCAGTGTTCACGTACAGTAGGCGTTCACATTTTTCCCGGGAGTCTCCCGTATTTTAGACCCATCGCCCGCCACCCTCTCGTTTTGTTATTTCTCCCGGTAAACTCGCAATTTAACCCCCTCCCCACGGTCCTCAGCTTTTTGATACAGTCTGTAAACCCCTGGGTCGTCAACTTTGGTATAGTATCCAATCGCAGCGGCCACCCGAAACTCGCTTCACACTACAGTTACTAACCTGGTTCTCAACAGTGTTATTCAGACAACTTACCCCCAAACAATATGGCTAAATAATAATAAAGAGACTAAGCCGAAATAAAAGGACTAAACCGAAAAGAAAATGAATGAATGAATGAATGAATGAATGTTTTCTTCTTCAAAATAAAATATTTAGTTTTTTTATGCATAAAATTGTGACAAAGGTCCAGTTTTCAGACCGTTTACTTTCTCTTTTCATGTTTAAAAAAATATTTTAGACATTTTTGGTGACATAACACTGTTTTTTTTTAATCAAAACCAATTAAATAATTAGTTATTCTGACCAATTGTCATAACAAGAAAAGTCATTCTAATGACATTTTTATTTGAAATGTAAAGTTGAAGTCAGAATTATTAGCCCTCCTGTGTTTTTTTCTTTTTTAAATATTTTCCAAATGATGTTTAACAGACCAAGGCATTTTTCCACAGTATTTCCTATAATATTTTTTTTCTTTTGGAGAAAGTCTTATTTGTTTTATTTTGACTAAAATAAAAGCAGTTTCAATTTTCTTAAAAACCATTTAATTTTTTAAACAATCATCATTATACAATGATTTGCCTAAGTGCCCTAACTTGCCTAATTAACTTATTTAACCCTTTAAATGTCACTTTATGCT
The DNA here is from genome assembly GCA_903798195.1 of Danio kyathit. NCBI lineage: Eukaryota > Metazoa > Chordata > Actinopteri > Cypriniformes > Danionidae > Danio > Danio kyathit. Next base: position 32,337,072 of record LR812533.1, on the reverse strand, counting down.
GAATACTAGTATCTAGAAAAATATGTAGTAAAATATTATGCTCCGTCATCATCGCAATGACATCCGTTATTAGAAATTAGTTATTAAAACTATTATGATTAGAAATGTGTTGAAAAAAATAATTTAACCGCTAAACAGCCTTTATTCTTTAGCATGGAATGATAATACTACTAATAATAATAGTAATAATAATAATAATATTAATAATAATAATAATAATAATAATAATTCCTTACATATATATAGCGATTTTCTGGACACTCAAAGGGCTTTACACATTTTTGGGGGAATCTCCTCATTCACCACCAGTGTGCAGCATCCACCTGGATAATGCGACGGCAGCCATATTGCACCAGACCGCACACCACACACCAGCTGATTGGTGGAGAGGAGACAGAGTGATGAAGCCAATTATGATATGGGGATGGTTAGGAGGCAAATTTGGCCAGGTACTGGGGTTAAACCCCTACTCTTTTTTTGAAAGACATCCTGTGATTTTTAACGACCACAGAGAGTCGGAACCTCGGTTTAACGTCTCATCCGAAAGACGGCGCTCACTGAGAAGTATAGAGTCCCCGTCACTATACTGGGGTATTAGGACCCACACAGACCATAGGTTGGGCGCCCCCTGCTGGTCTCACTAACACCACTTCCAGCAGCAACCCAGCTTTCCCATGTGGTCTCCCATCCAGGTACTGACCAGGCGCAGCCCTGCTTAGCTTCGGTGGGTGTCCAAGAGAGAGCTAGCTGCTGGTATAATCTACAAACAAAGTTGCAGTTTAAAGAATTGATTTCACTAAATGCTTTTAAAAATAGTATAAAAGCTTCAGAAATTGAAACACAGGCTTGTAGAGGTTTCGAATAGTTTGTTTGTCAATGTGTGATTCATGATAACTGTTAATTGTTTTTGTTTGTTGTCTGTTAGACATATGTGACATGTATACTGCCTAATCTTGGCCAGGACGCTCTTGTAAAATAGATTTTTAATCTCAATGTGTCTTTCCTAGTAAAAATAAAGGTTATAATAATAATAAAAACCGAAATTGGGGAAAATATACAGGGGGCTAATAATTCTGACTTCAACTGTATTAGAAAATACATAAAATAGCTTAAAAATAGAATAACTTAAATTCAATTAGCAATTCAATAAAAACATATCAATGTAATAATCGTTAAAAATAGATACAATTTTAAAAAATCTGTAATTAAATCTTAACATAAATTTAGCTTTCATTCTTTTTAATTACATGACAATAATTTTTATTGGCCTTCTATTGTGAACACTGGATCTAACTAGACCAGAGATGCCCAAAGTAGGGCCAGCGGGCCAAAGTTGGCTCATGATGGCCATCCCATACCTTTAATAGAGATTGTCATTTCTAATTTAATGTAATTTTTTGTTTGTTTGTTTTATTGTTGAGCTACAAAAAAGCAAGCTTGGATTAAATGTTTTAATTAAATGTTGTAAATAAACAAGATTTATCTGAATGTTCATTGTGTTATAAATGGAATTGTTTGTTGTCATTGTAATAAGTTAATTATAAAATGTAAAAAAAATATGTATAATGCATTAGTTAGCCTAATACGATTAAAGTAAAGCTTTCTATATATTTTTAAATATTATTTAAAAATATTTATTACCCATGGCACCTTTGTAATACATTTTGATATATTTACCTTCAGCCTGCAGCTCTCAGCTATGTTTGTTTTTTGGCCCTTCATAAGAAAAAGTTTGGGCACCCCTGAACTAGACCATGCTGAGCAGCCAAACCTTGACCCCCTCAGTGGGTTAAAACTGGCATACATGCCAGACAGACATTATGATGAAGTCAGCGTCAACTAACTCACAAGCAAACAGTCCTTTACCAGCAAGATGCAGGCAGCATTAATTTTTAACATGTGAAAAACAGCATAAACCAGACACAAACTTGGCAAACAGAACATTTAACAGCCGACGCAGAGTTTCGTATGGGAGGTGAGTGATCATAAATGTCACCAGCAACCCAAATGTGCGTTTCAGGACTGCAATCTGACAAAGAGCTATAGGAGAAAGTTTCCCAGTACATGAGTGCCGCCAATGAGCCTCATTCATCCTCCACGCTACATTTGAAACCTGTTGCTGGGTGAGAGACGGAGAGAAAGAGCTCTCCTCTAATCGCCTGTGTGTGTACCATGGAGCAGATAGATGTCGGAGGTATAATTGCTAACGTCTGTCTGGTAGCATACAGTAAAAATAGCTGCAGTAACCAGTGGAGCCGTCCAATCCCAAAGCTTCTTTTACTCCCTGGCCAATTACAGCACGATTGGCTAAGCAAACAAAGACTTATTGGTTGTTAGATTGGCCTCTCCTCCCCTGCTCTGTTGCGCACACAACATCTGCAAACACCTGATACGCGTCCAGCGCCCCGCTGCCCTACACTCTTGTTAAATTGTTACCACCTTTCCGTAAGCCAGCTCCGACAATTAACAACACAGCTCTTTACTTCAAAGGGCCACTGGGCCTGTAGGTTTAACCTCGCTGCTCCTGAAGATTTGTTTTTGATTTTCATGAGATCCCAAGACGCTTTCAACTTTGTTCTCTCACTCTCACCGCAGCGTCTAGAGCCAAGCTTGCTGCCAGACTTGGTTATACGTTACAAATCTCAGGCTTTAAGTTTAAAGAGAAAGAAAGAGAATTATCTGTGTTGATAAATTTGGAATTCAAAAATCATATTTAGTTGGAGAATCGTCAACTACAACAACAATTTCTTGTGCTATTTGATATGAAAATCATCTGTGGTGCTTTAAAACTGGGCTAAATTGGGTTTATTTATCCTTTATCACACATGTGATACACATATTTCATTTCCCCAACCCAGTTCCCAAACAACATGCTGTATAAGGTATTCTAAATTAAAAATGGGCCATGAATACTGTTCATTAGTGTCATAACCTCAGGCTATCTGTAGTTCCCAAACACTAAAAATGTTTGGAGCATTACATCGTTTATCAAATCAGAAATCACTCTGATTTATCAGAACTTAGGGCTGCTTGATTATGAAATAATCAAAATCACAATTATTTTGGTCAATATTGTAATTAGTAACGTGATTAACATCAAAGCATTTTGATATAAATAAGAAGAAAATACCCACACAGCTAAATAATGAAAATTTTGAAGTGTAATTATTGCTCAATAATTCTATTCATTTAATTTTAATCATTTAATTTAATTCAAGTGTAATAACTGGTCTTAATAAAAAGTCTTTACTTTGTTTGGTAACACTTTATAATAACTACACACTATGAATCATTTATCAAGCATTAGCACCTAGTGAATTCATTATTTGTTAAGCATTACCTAATAAGCGTTAGTAAGCAGTTTATAACTGCTGCTACAAATGCTGTATTATTGACTTATAACCATATTTCTAATGTGCTTAATAATTGTACTTTCATACTTTGTTAATGATTTATTTTTCATTACTAAATATAGCATTGCATTGTTTACAAACCATTTGTATTTAAGAGTAGTTGAAGGTTATTATGCTAATTTAGAATGAGTTAGTAAATGATTAATAAACTATTAGAATCAACGTTTATATACTTTATTATTCAGGCATATAATGATTACTATGTATGTTAGTAAACGCTTTATTAACTCAACTTCATGCAGTTTTGTGACCCAATCTAAAGTGAGGACTATTTATGCTATATAAATCCCTTATAAATGATAATTAAAGGCTCAGTATCAAATGAACAATAATCTTCGCAATCTTATCTAAAAGTAAAATTACTGTAAAGTTTAAACTTTACTGAATAACAGGAGTGTCAAAATACAACAAAATTGGGTAATTTAACCATATAATAAGATGTGATGTTTAAACTGTACAGTACTTTTATTTTAGATAAGGTTGCAAAGATTTATTTTTCATTTGAAGTACAGTTTCATTTGTGTATCTTCAAATGAATAGAAATGAATAAAGTCGTTTATGTTCTTTTTTTTTCCTGTTTAGAATTTAACTGAGCCTTTAATTGTCATTTATAAGTGATTTATAAAGCATAAATAGTCCTCACTTTAGATTAGGTCACAAAACTGAATGAAGTGGAGTTAATAAAGCATTTATTAACATGCAAATTAACTATTAGTATATGCCTGAATAATAAGATATATAAAGGTTAATTTGAATAGTTTATTAATCATTTACTAACTCATTCTGAATGAGCCACCAACTATGGTTAAATAACTGGTTTGTAAATAATGCAATACTTAATTTAGTAATGAAAAATAAACCAATAACAAACTATGAAAGTACAGCTATTAAGCACATTATAAATGTGGTTATAAGTCAATAATACAGCAGTTGTAGCTGCAGTTATAAATTGCTTACTAACGTTTAATAATGTAGAGGTAATGCTTAACAAATAATGAATTCACTATTTGCTAATGCTTAATAAATGATTCATGGTGTGTAGTTATTATAGTGTTACCCCTTTGTTTTAGGTTGCTCATTCTGTGATGGTATTGGTATATGAGAAATTTCATGATTTCTAAAATATAAAGGTGTAATAGCAACCTTATTTACTGATGTAAAAATAATTAAACTTGATTATTATCTTATTAAAGAAAAGAAAATTGTATTTATTATTAAATAAAATGTAATTTTTTTTTCATTAAATCTTTATTATTTTCTTTATTTTCTTATTTAACGGTGTCACTGTGGCTCAGTGGTTAGAACTGTCGCCTCACAGCAAGAAGGTCACTGGTTCGAGTACTGGCTGGGCCAGTTAGCATTTCTTTGAGGAGTTTGCATGTTCTCTCCATGTTGGCGTGGGTTTCCTCTGAGTGCTCTGGTTTCCTCCACAGTCCAAAGGCATGTGGTATAGGTGAATTGAATAAACTAAATTGGTCGTAGTGTTTGGGTGTGAATGAGTGTGTATGGACATTTCCCAGTACTAGTAGTAGTTGGCGGTTCATTCAGCTGTGGTGACCCCTGATGATAAAAGGGACTAAGCCAAAGGAAAATGAATGAATGAATGCATTTTCTTAAAGAAAATTTCTTATTTTACATAAGATTTTTCTGTCAAGAGCAGATTGTTGTATTGATTATTTCTTTTTTTTAATAATTGTTAAAGGGCAAAATTGGAATCAAATCTCAATTTCAATCAATTGCAAATCAAAATCAAAAACAGAAAAAAGTCAAAATGTAATCATAATTTTCCAATTTTATGTTTTTATATTATCAGGCATTTTGCAACATTCTTGGTACTGAAATTTAAAATTCAAATAAAATATTGTGGTTACACTGAGGGAAAACATCATCAAAATCTATTTAAATCTATTTAAATTTAAGTCAGTAAGTGCATCCCAACATACTGCGCCGGAGCACATGCACTAACCTGTATGCCATCACTTGTAGCATCATTATCAAATAAAAATAATGACTATCCCGTATATTCTGTCACCACTGAATGGTAGCTAAAAGTGTTTTAAAGCTTCACAATGTGGTGAAGAAGCCTTGGGCTTGTGCTACAGCTGTAGGCCTCTGACAGCACAAATGTCCAACTGCGGCTCTGTGCTGCTGTTCAGAAACACACTCCAATGAATCTTGGTGCAGAACAACACTCACTATATGTGTCTGCAGCCGTCTGTTTTTCATCGGGCAGCAGGCTGAGTGCGCAGGCAGTAGCGTGTGAAGCGTGTTCGGGCGCCCCCTCCCAGCGTATCACCATAGCCCTACAGATGCCCCCGCAGCACCAAGAGTGAACTAGAGCAAACGCGTTTATGAATTAATACTGGGGCAGAGGGGTCTGTGTGGGTGTAAATGTGTGTGTGTGACAGCGAGAGCAAGAGAGAATGAGAGCATGGGGGTGCAAGGAGGGTTTAGGGTGTGTGTGTGTGTGTATGTGTGTGTTTGTGCTGCTCTTTTTCAGTGAGCCAGACTCCGTTGCAGCCCCAGGATGTGAGCTGTCACTTCAGATAGCTGGTGATGAGGCACAGAGCTGTCAGGAAAGGTGAAGACGGCCCAGAATAGGAGAGAGAAAACGAGGGAGACTGACTGACTGATGGACTGGTGGAGAGGATTTCACTGGGAAAAACGCTCAGTTGTCAAAGAGAGAGTGGGCGATGCGACAGAGAGAGATATTACTGTTAAAGGCAGGCAGGATGTCACAGCATCAGCTAGAAAGGCAAAAAAAGGACAGTGGGTGTCACTGTCTGTGCAACTGCAGGTACCAATGTACACTGTAAAAAATTTCCGTAAATTTACATTGAAAAACAACAGCAAAATACCGTTTTAATGTAAAAACAGCAAGTTGCTGTTTTTTACAATGCATCATGGGAAGACTTGCTCACTTGAGTTTGAGTGGTTGCCCAACAACAGTAAGGGCACTGTAATTTAACAGTATTATACCCTATTTTTTTTCTGTGCACACAAGACGACATTTTGGATTATCTACATGAGGTAAATTTGCAGCTCCATATGTGACTAACTATCTTTAAAGTACCTGTTAGTTTTTAAAAACACATTTAAACATCCAATCAACTCACAACTGCAACATTTTTTAATGCATGATTTGACTGCGTAAATTTAAAAAAGCAAGGTACAGCCTAGCAAAAGGACTCGGTAGTCCTCACATAACTTAAGAAATTTTGTTCAGCTTGGATGGATATTTTACCTGAACTTTTAGCAAAAAGTTCAACGATTGAACATTATAATTTGTGGTTACACAAACTGGTCCATTGCCCTGCATTTTATGACAGATTTGAACTGCGTGCCTCTGTTTACAACTCCATAGTACTTACAAGAAGGATAATTTGGATATTTTCGACAAGGTAAGAAGCTCTATCTGTGATCGTACTATCTTTAAATTACCTATTAAATTTAAATATTATGTCAAAAACATCCAATCGACACCTAACCAAATCACCTGTTTATGTAATTGCAGGATTTGACCGTGCTATATGTCTTGAGAGGAGAAAGGGGTAACGTTAGCCTAATATAGCAAGCTAACGATAGCTGAAGGACTCGTCTCCACATCACACGCAGGTAAGAATGTTAAACCTAGATTTTACATAAACTTTGAGTGAAGATTGTACAGAATCTATTTATTTTCATGTGGTTACACGTATAACTTGCACATTCGGTCCATTTTATTACAGAAATGCCTTTTTATTTGCAACTCCGATGCTTCTAAAAATAGCATTTTAAGATTGAGTGAGACCAATTTGTCAGTTTTGTTGTTATTCCGGTTAGTTTATATAGAAGTTATGGTCAGATTGTATGCTCTGTAACGTTACCTAAAGTTGCAGTGTTCACTTCAAGTTTATGAAACTGCTGAAAACTGTTATCTTTAGCTGTCTCAACCCAAAAACATCAGAATTTAATCAAAGGCTAAACCACTTGAATCCTATGAATTACATGTATCCTTCATAAATAGTTTTTTTGTGTTTAAATGTTCTTTTGAATTGTGTGGACCAAGAATTTTAATGCTGTTTGATGTTGTTGTTTTTATGTACATATTGTCAGTTATTTACAATTTCTTTTTTACCAATAGATGTCTGCCACTCCTGCTGATCTTGAAAAGATGGGTAACCTGCCTTTGACACCTCGTTTGATCCTGCTTGGTAAGTATTTCATGATCAGGATAGAAAAAAATCCGACTTGTGTCTCACTGTAGACTTTGCTGGTTTGTATTTGAGGAAATGGGTTCATTCAATTTAATTCACTAAAGCAAAGTCCCATTTAGTTGTAATGTGTGTATTTGTTTTGATCTGATACCCAAAGAAATAAGCTTGCCTTTTAGAAGCCTAGTTATCCTTTAGTATTACTATTGACATACTACTGTAAATTTTTGAACACATGCTTAAGACATTTTGCCTCTTTTCATTATCTTTGAATCTCAGATTACCTGGTTTGATTTCATCTATTTGCTTATTATAGTTATTTAAATATTTATTTTAATTTTGAAAAATGATATTGTATGGCTTTATTAAGTCTTGCATAATTTTATCATGGCCCTTTCCACACCAAGCCTTTCAAAATAAATGATAAATCACAGAATAAATCTCCAGAATAATTCTTAAATAATACTTTAATCAATCAATTTTTTAAAGGTCCATATGATACTCCGGGCCAGTGGATGAAACAATGGATGATCAGCATGGAAGGCCGAGTAATCTGTGAGGGTGTGCAGCCACATTTTCTTTCTGGACTTGCTGCAGTGTTTTCTACTACATCTTCAATTTGCTGTACCAGGAGGAAACTGCATGCACACTGGAATTCCTTCAAAGGTAATATGTTTGCACTTTTGAATTTTTTTGTTTAATTTAGCATGAGGACTTCATGGAACAGAATATTGTTATGTCCAACTTGACATGTGTGTTTGTGTGTATAGACCTTTTTTTTAGAACGGTAAATTACCCATTATGCTTTGCGTGTATGCGCAAGGAGAATGCTAAGAACTTCCGGTCAGCAGCTGATGCGTGTAAACATTCAAATCTGAACAGCTTTTAAATGATAGTTTTGATCTATTTTACCTGCTTTTAACGTCTTTAAACTAATACTGTTGTCGATCAGCGCCACCTCCTGGACTGATCATTTAAGAAAATGTGATCTAATAGGATGGATAACTGCTGTGAGGCATTTTCCCCTCGTTGTCAGACGGCATCTTGTGCTGTATAAACGAAGCCTCGTCATCGCTAAAGTCAACAGTTTCTCTTTCTTTCAAATATATAACCAACACAAACAAATGTAATTCACCAAAACGTCTGACACACACACACACACACACACCACACACACACACACACACACACACACACACACACACACACACACACACACACACACACACACACACACACACACACACACACACACACACACACACACACACACACACACACACACGTAGCCTATACTGTCCCACTACACATAGTTATACAATGACTTTAACTTAATTAACCCAGTTAGGCCTTTATATGTCACTTTAAGCTGAATACTGGTATCTTGAAAAATATCTAGGAAATATGTGCTGTCATCATGGAAAAGATAAAAGAAATGTGTTATTAGAAACAGTTAGTTTTTACAAATGAGTTACTAAAACTAGTATGTTCAGAAATGTTGAAAAACATCTTCTCTCCGTTAAACAGAAATTGGGAAAGAAAAAAGAAAAAGAAAAACGTGTGTGTGTGTGTGTGTGTGTGTGTGTGCATGCACAGTTAAAGTCCCTATTAGCCCTCCAGAATTATATATATATATATAGTTGAAGTCAGAATTATTAGCCCCCCGGAATTATTCGCCCCCCCCTATTTATTTTTTTTCTTAATTTCTGTTTAACGGAGAGAAGATGTTTTTCAACACATTTCTAAATATAATAGTTTTAATAACTCATTTCTATTAACTGATTTATTTTATCTTTGCCATGATGACAGTAAATAATATTAGACTAGATATTTTTCAAGACACTTCTATACAGCTTAAAGTGACATTTAAAGGCTTAACTAGGTTAATTAGGTTAACTAGGCAGAATAGGGCAATTAGGCAAGTTATTGTATAATGATGGTTTGTTCTGTAGACTTTCAGAAAAAAAAATATAGCTTAAAGGGGCTAATAATATTATGGTGTTTAAAAAATTTAAAACTGCTTTTATTCTAGTTGAAATAAAACAAATAAGACTTTCTCCAGAAGAAAAAATACTATCAGACATACTGTGAAAGTTTTCTTGCTCTGTTAAACATTATTTGGGAAATATTTAAAAAAGAAAAGAAATTCAAAGGGGGTTAATAATTCTGACTTCAGCTGTATATATATAATTTCTGGAGGGCTAATAGGGACTTTAAACACACACACAACACACACACACCACACACACACCACACACACACACACACACACACACACACACACACACACACACACACACACACACACACACACACACACACACACACACACACACACACACACACACACACACAGGTGTTATTCTAAATTCATACATTTTAACATTTGAATACCCCTTTCATTTTTAATCTTTATCAAATAACAATAACCTTTTTTCAGGGAAAATCATTTTAGTGCTGTAAAAATGCATGGCCTTTTTTACTCAAATTTCTTTCAGAACAGAAAATCACTCTTTTGCAGATAGTTTATTTTATTTTTGCAAAGTTTTAAAACCTTGTTCACAGAAAATCTTTTATTCTTATTATTCAGACGCTTTGTTGGGATAAATCCAGAGAAGGGAACCAAGACTGCGAGGTGAAATGTGACGTCAAGAACCTGGGAAGACAGTTCAGAAGAAGACGATGACCGTCAATCCCAAGTTTTCAAACCTTTTAAAAAAACTAATGGACTTTGAATGGGACTTTATTTAAAATGTAGCTAGCTGCCACCCCACACCCCCCAACTTTTTGCAACATTTTTATACAAACACACTGCCTTTTTTTTTTTTTTGGGTTTTGGCTGAAGCTCATTTTGAGGCTATATATATTTTTATTTCATATCCAAAACTTGATTGTAAAGTGGCTATTTTTTATTCTTTTCTAAAACATTTGGTAAGTTGCTTTTTGTTGTACAATGCTAAATGTGATCTCAAACTTTCTTGAGAATTTACAATTTTTGCCTGTTCTTTGGCTTAATATTTTACCAAACACAATGCAGACTTTATCTTGTGTTGTTTGTAAATAAAAATGTGAAATATAACTTGAATTTATTTCTCTTTTTTAATCCACAGGCAAATTAAAATGTAGTTTATAATAGCATTTTAATCTGAAATAATATGGTTAAAATATAGCCTGTGATTTAACAGCTTTATGCTTCTAAATAACAGAAATATGCTGTAGATAAAATGTAAAAAAAGGTAGGGCACTGTATTTTTACATTACAATAACAGTAGTATGCTGTATCTAACAAAACAGCATCATGCTGTTAATTTAAAACGGCAGGGCACTGTATTTTTACATTACAATAACGGTAGAATACTGTTGCTAACAAAAACGGTATTATGCTGTTAACTTAAAACGGCAGGGTACTGTAATTTTACAGTTTCACAACAGTAGAATACTGTTGCTAACAAAAACGGTATCATGCTGTTAATTTAAAAAACGGTAGCGCACCATTTTTTTACAGTATGATGCTGGCAACCACAGCTGCCAGTAGATTACCGTTTTTTTACAAGGAAATTTTTTACAGTGTACCTATGCATATATGTGTGTGCAAAAACCTTGAAACATTGGGAATGATTCATGGCTAAAAGCTGGTTTATACTTCTGCATCGAGCGATCGCTGTGACCCACAGCGCATGCCTTGCACGCATTTATATTTCTGCGTGCTGTTTGTGTTGCTCTGCAATAACACTTGCGAAACGCTAGCTGGCAGTAGGTTATGTTATGTTCCTCTGTGTCGACTTTTTTTGCGGGTGTTTTGTTGTTTCTGAATGCTACCTTAATGTACAAATAGCTAAAATTTACTCATTCAGAGGCAGGAACCGGCGGATGTGCAACAACTTTAATCATAAGGTTAACACAAAACAAAAGTTTCCATCTGAATCTCCTTCACGGGACTCAACACTTGTAAACACTTACTCCATCAGGCAAACCCCAAAAAATAAAAAATAAAATAAAAAATGTCAAACCAACCACAACGCAAAACAAAACAAACAAAAATCCAAAATCGAAAACGTGAAACAAAACCAAAAATGCACAAAAAAAAAAAAAACTTAAAAGTTACGTTCAAAAAAATACAATACAAACAAAACACATAACTTCAAAACAAACAGAACAAAAACAAAACAGTAACAAAAAATAACACAAACTAAATTTAAAAAAAAAAAACTACAGCAAAAACATTTAAGAAAATATAATAATAAAATACATTTACAAGTGATGGAAGGGCATCCGCTGCGTAAAACATATGCTGGATAAGTTGCCGGTTCATTCCGCTGTGGCGACCCCTGATTAATAAAGGGACTAAGCCGAAAAGAAAATAAATGAATAAATGAAAACAAATCACAAAAGAAAGACTAAAACATAACACAAAGAACAATTAAAACAAACAACAAACTGCACAAACAAAAAACTCAATTCTAAATGCAAAACGGCAAACAAACCAAAAACACACAGAATTAAAAAGAAAAACCCTAAAAGCTACGTACATAAAAACATAAACAAACAAAACACATAACTTTAAAAAACCAACCGGAACAAAAAAAACATAAGAAACACAAAATTAAACAAAAGAAAAAAAAAAAAAAAAAGAACATAATAAAACTTGAAAACATAAGCAAAAGAATTAACAAAATATGATACAAAACACAAAATGAAAGACTGAAACATGACACAAACAACAAAAAACAAACAAACAACAAACCGCACAAAAAAAAAACGCAATTCTAAATGCAAAACAGCAAACAAACCAAAAACACACAGAAAAAAAATTAAAAACAAAGAAACACTGACTTAAATAATACAGTTTTAGCAACTTTACAACAAGATAAACGTTTCTATACTGTACTTAGAACACACACATGGAATTATTAGAGAATGAGACCAAAAGTGGGTGTATCTCCATGTTTGTGTGCGTGTGTGTGTGTTAAGAAGAGAAAGAAAGTTGCTTTCTGGCAAAACCTCCAGATTTGTGAGCTCAGACGTCCTCAAAACAGTTCACAATATGCAGTCGTTTTGTTTGTGGTCGGGTGTCCCATATGTTAAAACTTAATTTAAAAATTGGTGGAGCATTACATTTGGTGAAATAAAGTTTTAATACTTCACTCCGCCCGACCACAGAATCCTCTAAAGTGGAGGAAATTGAGAATAAAAGAAATAGCTGTTTGCACCTCCTCACTTTCAAGCCACAGTCAAATTGCAGCACGTTTGGACATGCAAAAGTCATTATAACAGCTTGGTTGTGATTATGGTAATACCACATCTTATTTATCAATAGGAGGATGACACCGATATTCTGGTGGTATATGAGCGGATGGAACGGAAATGTTTTCTGAGGTTCAGCTTGCTAAGTAATTACATAACTGCAGAGATAATAATGGTGTGATTTCTGTGTGGTTGCCTTCCCCAGTGAAGGAATCAAAGAACTTAAAACTAATGTGCCCATAAGTAGTGTAAAATGATAAAAGTACAGATAGTATTCATTTGTCAGTACTTTACTTGTCAATACAAAAATGGATGAAGAATGTACTGGCTTGAATAAAAATCAGAGGTTTTAGATTATTCATTCAACTATAGAAACAGCTTATATACAGATATACTGTATGTGTATATTACAAACCTTAAAGGGATAGTTCACCAAAAAACTTAAATTTACTAATTATTTACTCCCCTTCAAGGTTTTATAAACCTTTATGAGATTCATTCTTGCTTCTTATCTTGCTTTTCTTTTACAAAGCAATATTTAGAAGAAAGCTGAAAACCTGTAAACACTGATATTCACAGTAGGGAAAAATAATGATATGGAAGTCAATAGTGTTTTCAACTTTCTTCAAAATATATTTGTCTTCAACAGAAGAAAGAAACTCATACAAGTAAATGGTGAGGAAACCATGACTGAAATTAAAACATTTGGGTGAACTATCCCTTTAAATAGAAATGTGTCATTTCAATTAACTAATGCACATTATATTAAAGAGCCCTTATTTTGCTTTATGAAAGGTCATATTTTTGTTTTGGGGGTCTCCATCAACAGGCTGATATGCACAAAAGGTCAAAAAACACTTTTATTGTCTTATAATATGCAATAATTTTTATCTAATTACCCCAATGACTCTCAAATGATTTGTTTAGCGATACATTTGTTCCCAAACCTCTCCTTTGCATGAGACTAATCTGCTGTGATTGGTCCAACGACCCAATCTGTTGTGATTGGTTGACTGGGTTCAGTGAGAGACAGAGAGAAACACCCAGCACGGTTATGAAGTATTCAGCAGAGTATGTGAGGGCCCAATGCAGCAATGCAATAAAGAAATGCAGTTAAACACCAGCATATTACTCTACTCTTAAACCTAACCCCAAGTAATAACAACAACACACATTTAGTATTAATCCACACAGTGGCAAAAGTTGAACTATTTTGAAAATTGACCATGTGTGTAAGAACAGCTGATGGTGGCCATAGCAAAGACAAACGGCAGAGGAACGCGAGTTCAGAAACGCATTTAAACCGGTAAAGGAAGAAGCACGCATCACATTTTCAGCGTGGTTCTTGACACAATATGTGAAAAGCTCCAGATTTAACCTGATAGATACAGTACAAGCACTGATCTATAATAGATACATGATTACAAGCCGCGCGGGGCGATTACAACTTATAACACACAATTAAACACATATTTTGCAAACTACACAAAACGAGGCAACAGTTTTAATTACACTTACTGTACATGTTATGATCCGGAAGAAGAAACTGGTCCATTTGAACTGTAACAGTTACTGACAAAGTCCCTGACATACAGTAATAGTCTCTGCTGCTCATTCTTTTAATAGCAAACAACCGGCGAATCCCGCGTAACAGCGTAGATTATTGTATCAAACATTAGAAAAATGACAGGAACAAACACAGCGCTAGGTTAGCTATACTGTCATATTGTTGTGAAAATGAACTTAACCCTTTATTCCCCACAGTTAAATCTCCATCTGACAGTGAATGTCATCTTAGCATCATGATCAGTCTTGTGATCCCCCGCGCTCGAGCTAGCGTCTGAAGGGAAAGGCAGGTTCACGTTTTACCAGATCTGGCACTTCCTATTTGGTTATGTACCGTATCGACGTTCATGCATTCAGGCAAAAGATCCAAACCCAACACGATTCATTTATTCGACTGAGTCGACTATTTCATTAAGGAATCAATTGTTTAAACACAATGCACTTTCAGATTTAAACCTCAGCTGGATGTTTTCATTCACTTAGTGCTGTGTTACACACTGCATGGAAAGTCATTTTCAAAAACCCATAATAGGGGCTCTTTAATTGTCTTCAAATCATCTGAGCTTACATTTTAAATATCATGTATTTTTTACCCCCATTTTTTAGACAGTTGGTGTATTCAGGGGCCTTAAAGTATTCAATATTTAACAAATCAGTCTCCTTTGAAAATGACTGTGTTAAAACTAAGCAAAACGGAAAGAATAATAAGCTTAGCCATCTTATTTCATCGAATGCTGAGGTGAACACAATACTTTGTGACATGGCACACTTTGGCCTCTGTAGCAATTGGAAATCTCTTCAATATGGAGGCCAGCAAAGTTGCATCAAACAGCCGGTTCGAGATCAAGCCCATATGTGGATGCTATTCAGTCGCAGATTGCTCCCATACTCTCTCTCGTCACTGCAGAACTACAAATACAAATCCTGACGAAACAGACTAATTACAGTTAGACCAGCTTTTAGGGGGAAATCGCAGCCTCGGAAAAAGATTAAGCAACGGTGCCATACTTTCCTTCTTAGGTATTAACTTTGTTCATCTCCTTGGGATCTCGGTCAGGTGAAGCTCAGATGAGCTCATGATGGTTTCTGAAAAGTGGATTTTACCATGTGAGTCATCATCCAGCTCACTGCGCAGCATCTGACCTTAAAGGAAGGCACGCCACAGCCCACAAACACATGGCCTTGAGAGACTTCTATATATTGGCTTCGAAAAAGCCCACCACTAATTTGAACCGTTTAAGCCACTTTAAAGAGGGACTGATTTAACTTTGATGAAAACGGAATTGCCTCTCACAATGTGTCTTTCAGTTCAGAAGTTTAACACACTGCTACCAACCGCTGAAACCAGCATGCTTAGCTGCGGGTTCAGTCTCTCGTAGTAAGTCGGCTGTTGGCGTCATCAGTAGATTATTAAAACACTCACTATTGAGTGCCTTTTATACAACTATGCCCAAAACCTAATGAAATGACTCCATACACTGTAAAACCCAACAATCAACTTTATCAAATTAAATGAGTGTAGTTAACTCAAAATTGACTGAAAGTTAATTCTACTCATTGCTTCTAAATAAATGGAGTAAGTTCACAGTACTCATATAGATTAGTTTTTTTGCAATCGGTTTCCTCAAAAAGGATTGAGTTGCCTTAACTTATTGGGTTTTACAGTACTCAGTTGGTTTGAGTTCTCTTCATTTATTGGGTTTTACTGTGTTTAAATTGCTTCGTTTACTCAAATGGATTAAGTTCACAGTACTCATTAGGATTAGTTTTTGAACTTAAATGGTTTGTTGCATTTGGGTTCCTCAAATGGTTTGAGTTACCTTAACTTTTGGGTTTTACAGTGTAGGAAATGTTTTAAAGTATTTAATGTGTTTTACTAATTGTTTTGGAGAAATGTCTACCTTTTTAGAGACTATCCTACAACAAAACACATTGGCAATACTCATTTAACTTCTGCAGAAACTTACATGTGCCTGTACAGGCTGTTACAGTTTTGTAGCAAATTTTCATAAAGCCATACTATATGGTTTTCATTGGTTTTCTGTGAACAATCAGTCTACTTTGACCCTGAAGCGCTGTACTGTAGCTGAGGCCTGAAAAATTTTGGTTCGTGTTGTTGTCATGTTGAGAAGACATTTTTTGTCATGTTGAGAAGAACACAAAAGCAAATCTTTTCATGCACATCCAAAGGATGAGGACTCGAGCTCAAACAATATGGCAAAACCAACACCAATGTTACTGTTTGTATTTATGTTTGTTATAGAAAAATCCTTTGAGATTTTCAAAATTATTCACATAAAAAAAATTTTTTTCTGTTTGTTCAAACTACTTATTTAAAATGAGCTCAATCAACACAATTCTAGGTTTTTTGAGACAACTTAATTGTCTTATGTTCAATCCACTTAAATTTGTAAAAACAATTAAGTTAACTTCACCAATTTGCGTTGTGACAACATGAAGACATTATGTGAAACCCAGCATTTTTTACAGTGTTTGCTCTCTCAGATCGATTCTGAACTTAAGTTATTTGCCTTAATAGACAATAATATAATTAAGGTGTTTACGTGAAGTGCTTTCATGTAAGAGTTTCCTGTAATTTTGGGTGACTAACTAATGAACATTTCATTCATGCTCCCGTGACAAACTGGGGTATTAGACACAAATAAGGAGTAAGGACTGGTGAGAGGGTTATGGAATTTAATAATGCACGCCGAATGGAAAGAAAAAACTTCTGCATTTTGCAATGTGTGTGTGTGTGTGTGTTTGCGATGTCCTTTACTGACAGCCGCGTGTGTGGATCTTGTCGGAAAATATGGCGAAAAGTCCTACATGACGGTAATAGTTTTATCGAGACTGTACTTCCTTCGTCAGAGAGACTGTACTTCCTTCGTCAGCTGAGGAAGTTCAACCTGCCACAGGAGCTGCTCGTACAATTCTACTCAGCTGTCATCCAAACCATCCTCTGCACTTCAATCACCGTCTGGTTCAGCTCAGCTGCCAAAACTGACCTCCATAGACTACAGCGAATAGTCTGGACTGCTGAACGAATCACTGGCACTACCCTTCCTACATTTCAAGAACTGTACTCTTCCAGAGTGAGTAAAAGGGCTCACAAAATCACTCTGGATGCCTCGCACTCAGCACATTACCTGTTCGAACTATTACTGTCTGGTCGGCGCTACAGAGCACCTAGCACAAAAACAGCCAGACACAGGAAAAGCTATTTTCCTCAGGCCATCTACCTCATGAACAGTTAAATATTCCCCTACTGGGCAATAAACGTGCAATACTTTCTTATACGCACTTGTACACAGCACCTTATAACAATATACAATGCAATACTTTCTTCATTCACATTGGTACACAGCACCTTATAACCTGTATATTTACAACATATCTGTACACACAATTCAACATTCAGATATTTTTTTACTTACTGCATCTCTGTTTAATGTCTAATGTTTATCGCCTTTTTCTTTTCTCATATTTAATTTTGTGTTGTCACTCGTCACTTTATGTACGCTGGAAGCTTCTGTTGCCAAAATAAATTCCTTGTGTGTGTGAAGCACACTTGGCAATAAAACTGATTCTGATCGTGGTGTTTACTTCAATAATGCCACTAATATCTGCATACTGCACGTCTTAATTCCATTTCTGTTTAGTTCAGTTATGACTTTAGTCGGATTAAGGTAATCAAAAAGCTGTTTCAAGCTTATGTAGGCCTGCAGATCAAAATTCATGTTTAACTGAATAAACAGTTAGTAAACACAAGTACATCTTATTGAACATCATTTATTTTCATCACCAATTATCATAGTAGAACAGTTTCTCAAGCAGTTTGAGATGCATTTAGGAAACAGAAGATGAGCCCCTGGTCTAATGCGCCATCTGGCTTGAGAAACCTGTTCTTTTTTAGTCATTATTTGGGTAGCACACATATTCTGAATGCCTTCTGCAAAATTCAAATGAGCTATTTTAATCTATATTAATCTAGATTAATTCCAAGATTACAGTGGGATTAATCTAGATAAAAAAAAATAATCTATGCCCACCTGCATACATGTTCTACGAAGTCTGATACCGATCGCAACAGACTGTGCCATTTAAACAGTCAGAGCACAACAGACAGCCAAAAAATATCCTTGAACAAACCATTATTTCTGACTCTATAGATGTAAACTTACTGCAGGAGACATCCAAAATCAATTTAGTTCAATGAATAAAAAAGGTAATAAATAAGATATGCTCATTCTGTTTCATATATGTATTAATTACTAAAGAAAAACTTCAATTATTTTTTTAAATTACTACTGTATCCCAAATTCATACTATGACATAAATCAATTGTGAGTTCAGTCTCCATGTGCTTCATGGTGTCTATGAGTTCCAAATCAGCCATTTACGAGGTTCTAATTCAGTTCGAATTAGCCATAAAAGACAGCTGTCAATGTAGGATGCAGGCAGTAGGCAACTCGCTAGCTTTTGAAACATAGCTTAAGCCTCTGCACACTTTGTCACATGACTGGTGTCAGATTGAGAGTGCCAAAAAGTCAGAAGTCATAAAGTCGTAAAAATCTAATCCTTATCCTACAGGGCCAGTTCTCCATGTTCCTCCAGTCATAACAGCAACACCAAACCCTGGTTCTCCAAGTCAGCATGACTGAAATGCTCACACCAGATCAAAGCAGTGAATGTGGCTACATCAGAACGGGGATTTCCAGCAGAGTTCTGCTGTCTGCACCAAAATTACTTCACTCCCCGTGTCCTCTATAGGCGACAGGGATGAATTAAAATAGGCTCTAATAGGACATGATGTGGTTTATGTAATTGTGCAGTGATGCTAAGCCTCTTTTACACAACACAAATTACAAATTCATCTCACAAAACACTATCTGTTATTCTGTTTTCATGCATAAACAAACAGTCATATTCTACAAAGTCATACTCTACTTACTGTATAGTGATACTCATTACACAAAATACATGATAATAGATGGAAAACGTTTAGTAGGCTTCTATGAGTATTAGATTATGGAGATGTCATTTATATGCATCCACCTCTGAATGTTTAAAAAAGATGTTATTTGTCATGGTGCCTTACAATTTATTACTGGTTTAAGTGCTCGCATGTCTCTGTAATTTAAAGGGCACCTATGATGGAAATCATCTTTTGTAAGCTGTTTGGACAGAACTGTGTGTAGGTATAGTGTGTCCACAGTAATATTGGGGTGATATAAACACAGTAAGTATCTTTTTTTTAAAATAGGATACAAAATAGGATCCAAATTCTTCCCATTTTGAGGCCGACCGCAAAGTGATGTAGGAGTGCGGTTTCCCCGCCCACCAAAATGATTGACAGCTGCGTATTAGCATGTCTCCATAGTAACAAGTATAATCATATCAACAAGACAGGACGTGCGCAAAGCAACTGGGATTAAAAGATCTGTTGAGCTTGCTGTGATCATCAATCATCATCAAATCTGTTCAAGAATGAGTTTTACAATTTTAAAACAGTGCATGTTTGTAATGAATTACAGCGATTTACTTTATCACCACAGCTGCATGTAAGTACAATTATAAAAGAAGACACTTCAATCCTGGTTTGTGGACATTAAATCAGGTTTATTTTGTACATTAAAATAACAGATATCCATACAGCAGTGGATATTAACGTCTATCCTGTCACATTTGCCGTGCAAACCAGTGCAAAGTTAAACACGCACTGTGTGTGTGTGTATCTGTGTGTGTGTGAGTAAACTTTGTGACGTCATTGTGTGTATGACTCATCATTGCAGAAAGGTTTGAATTAACTGTACAACAAATACATCAATTAGTGATTGGGAAAGTTCTTACTGTAGTATTTCTCACAAACGTTACATGAGATCTGCTTCATGTCTGTCACTGTGTTGTTTATCTGACGCAGCTGGAAATTGAGGCACACTCTGACAAGAACATGGAAACGGTGCGCGGGGAGAACTAGCATTAAAGGCACAGGCAACAAAAACAGCTAAAATGTGTTCAGAGCAGAAAAATCACAACATTCTGAAAGGTATAATAAATAATCTGATGAGTGTTTTGAGCTGAGACACAAAAGACTTATCTTAAATCTTGAAAAAGGGCTACAATAGGTGCCCTTTAAATTATATAGTACACTCTATATGAAATTATAGCATACAGTCTAACAATAGTTACTTTATTTTAATTGTGGGTGTAATACAAACAAACCCAAGTGCTGGATTATTTTTTTAATTAAACTGACCAAATTTAACCCAATGTTTGAGTTAGTCCACATTTTACCCAGTTTGGGTTTAAATAACCCAGCATTTCTTAGAGTGTAGACTTCAACAGATGTGTTCTTAAAAAGGTCAATCTGTGTTTTCTAATTACGCTCCATATGTATGGATCTGTACCATCTCTTGCTATGCTCAAAAATATTTTAAGGTCTATCTATTTTGAACAGTGCACGTTTTTATAACTGATTATGGTTTGTACAATTTTAAGATTGTGTTATATTGAGATATTGTATCTAAATGGGATCTTCCTGGATAAATATGTAAATAAATAGGTATAAAATAATAATAATAATAATAATAATAATAATAATAATAATAATAATAATAATGGTGGCACAGTGGTGCACTGTCACCTCACAGTAAGAAGGTTGCTGGTTCGGGCCTCGGCTGGGTCAGTTGGCATTTCTGTGTGGCGTTTGCATATTCTCCCCATGTTTGAGTGTGTTTCCTCCGGGTGCTCCGGTTTCCCCGACAAGTCCAAAGACATGCGCTATAGGTGAATTGGTTAAGCTAAATTGTCCATAGTGTATGGGTGTTTCCCAGTGATGGGTTGCAGCTGGAAGGGCATCTGCAGCCTAAAACAGATGCTGGATAAGTTGGCGCATCATTCCGCGGTGGCGACCCCTGATTAATAAAGGGACAAAGCTGAAAAGAAAATGAATGAATGAATGAATAATAATAACTTTCTGGTTATTAATAAAAGAGAGGCACAGCCCCTTTGTAGCACCACATGGTCGCCGTGTGACTAAATGCCGCATAAAACTGCATTAGGGCCTGGAATTTTGGGAAAGTTTTAAAGTGAGTGCAGCTTGAAATGAGGAGGGTAAAATAAGTACTCGGCATAGGCAAGAATAACAGTCTGGCCAAGCTGCTTTAGAAACATCTGCGTCTAATTACAAACTACATCCTACCAGAGATCCACAGCAACAAGAACAACTCAGGCAAAGAGCTGAGAGTTCAGGAATGATGTCAAATTCAGGTTCCACCAAACATCGACATATTTAGCCTCTGCATTTGTGCGAGACTTTTCCAAATGCCAAACGAAAGCATCATTTGGCCAGCTGTAAACATTCAAATAAGCCGTTCCTCTAGTGTTTGTGTGTTCAAAGCAAAAACAACAAGACAGGCACATGCAGGGAGTGTGAGGCTTTTTATAGCAAAACGGCGATATCATGTTATCGCTAATTTAGGGCCAGAAGGAACGATCGTGACTTCAAAAGGCAATGGAACATGGAACTCAACCAGAGCCTGAATAAAATGAGCAGAGTGTGTAAACTGGCTGAAATCCGGAACAAACAGTGAATTGGCAAACTGTGCGTGTCCAGCTGTGCTCTTTTTTTTTCTCCACTCTCTGTTTTCCCTCAGTGCTCAATTGAGATATGAGACAGACAGGCGGACACATGCGAGCACGCACATGCAAAAAATGTGAAATGACCATTAGTGTCACGCCGCGGCATTTGCATGTCTAGCGTGTGACTTTAAACTCACCACGACATGGCTAGCAAGTGACAGTGGTGATCAATGTCTGTCATGGCCAGTTTATGAGCGTAGCTTACGAGTGATCGAGCGTGGTGGCAGCCTGCTAGTGCCATGTCACCGCCGGACGGCCCAGAGCCATATTTCTGCACCAGCATGTCAGCTGTCCATTATCCACAGTGACAGGAGTGGCTATAACCCAAAGTGGCACAGAGATGGCTTCTTAACACATGAAAAAGAAACATCATGTTCTTGCGAAGAATTTGAATATTTCATCCAGGAATAAAAACTGACTAGAAATGCCCTCGACTGCACTTAATGTACCAACGACTTATATATAAGATCATTACTGGCATGAATGATGAGATCATGAGCATAGTTCACTTTAAGGCAATAAATGAAACATGATAAAAGTACATATTCAACATTTTTTGGATGAAATATGCATATTTATGTTTTCACCCAAAAAGACCAGATCTTTAGCTGTTTTGAGACCCTCCAAACTTGAGAAAAAAAGACATCAAATAAGAAAGCACTGATTTTGCTACTGATAAACAATAAAGCACTGATTTAAAAAAACTACAAACAAATCTGCCTGTGCAAATTCAAATACGACATTAAAAAAATCAACTAATTGTAAAGGTTAAAATGCTACAAATTATTTTTTAAAAATACATCATTATAATGAAGTACATAAAAAAATATATATATATTCAGATTGGGAATAATTTTTTTAATCAAAGTGATCTGTTACGCCCCATTCACACGGGGCTTCAGCGTCAACGCTTGGCAGAGGGCGTGTCTGAAGTTGGGGCTGACGCGATCATCATGGCAGCGTCAGCCAATGAAATTAGTCAGCAATAGGCCACTGTCTGAGCTGGTGTATTTGCATACAGCGATCTTATTGGCTGACGCTTCCGTCGGCGCTTGAAAAGTTGAGCAAGTCCCAACTTCTGCAGCGAGCAACGCCACTGAAGTGGCGCCGACGGATCCACAATGCAGTTCGGCAACACCTGGCGTCACCCATTCAAAGTGAATGGGAAGCGTTGAAGCTGACGCCCCGTGTGAATGGGGCGTTACATTTTCATATGATCCAATACTCATTCAGAATTGAATTTGAAGGTCACAAATAAAAATACAAAAAAGCCAATAATTAAATTTGTCAAGGAACATCATCACCAATAATAAACTTATGTGCTATATGTCACGATCACCAGCGATCTAACCCTCATAGATTGCTGGGGAACATTTACTTTCACTTGGATAATAATTCTGCCACCATATGAAATCCAACTCCCTTCAGGCACCACCCACACACACCTGTTCCGGTTCTCCATTGATCTCACACACTCACAGTTGGGAGCTGCTCAAGACTGATTACACAGACTATGGCCTAATCCCAATACTACCCCTTAGCCCTTCCCCTTACCCCTCGTTTTGCACGTTCACTTCAAGGGGTAGGGTTGTCCCAATTCTCTTTAGCTTGAAGGCGTAGGGCTAAGGGGAAGGGGTGAATGCCCCTTCGAACAAAGATTTTTCAGGACCACACTCGAAACCAAGGGGTAAGAACATTTCCCAGAATACACGACAGATAGTCACACCCGGAAGTAAGGAGATCGACAAATTTGTATTTTTTGTCACTAATACAAATTTTTACAACAAACAAGCACATTTTAATAAATTCATAACCGCGTTTGTGTTTTACCGTCATGCTATATAAAAAAAAAACGCTAAAAATACAAAAATAGAATTGGGATTGGGCCCATATAAACCCCATTGTCAGAACCGTACATTACACTATGCTCTCTAAATTCATTCATTCATTTTCTTTTCGGCTTAGTCCCTTTTTTAATCAGGGGTCGCCACAGCAGAATGATCCGCCAACTTATCCAGCATATGTTTTATGCAGCGGATGCCCTTCCAGCTGCAACCCATCACTGGGAAACACCCATACACACTCATTCACACACATACAGTACACTACGGACAATTTAGTCTACCCAATTCATCTATACCACAAGTCTTTGGACTTGGGGAAAACAGGAGCACCTGGAGGACTTACGCGAACACGGGGAGAACATGCAAACTCTACACAATGCTCTCTAAATATTTATACAAAAACATTTAATAATAAAACAAACACTAAAAACTAAAATAAATAATTTTAAATTCATATTGAATTTGAGTGTAACAGAAATCTATATTATTTTTAAAAATTTTCTAAAGATAACAAGTATGAATGATAACAGCACTGATTCATAGTTTGTGTTTTAAAAGTTAACTTGGAGCAAACTTTCAATTAATTACTCTTTAACATAACTATCTATGTGTACAACATGTTTCCCAGTCAATATGTAGTTCCTCCAGGATTTTGCAGAGCTTTTGTGGCCTAAAAGGACAGATTTTTATGACTTTACATTTCTCAAAACTTATGGAAATATATGTTACAATATATTGCTGTGAAAATACACAAAAATCTTAGAAAAATGTTCTTTTATAAATCCCAGGAACCATTGGACAACCATTGGACAAACTTTTTAAAGTCTTCAAACTCAATCTCAAAAGTCTTGGACTAAATAAGTAACTTATTCCTAATTTTGCAATACTATTATATCAATGAACAAATAAGAGCTGTGGGACCACAGGCTTTCTCCTCCTCGCTGCTGAGGGTAGATGGGTAGAGACGGCATCTTATGCTTGGTTGTGTGCTCCAAGGGCATATGCTTTGAGTTCAGTCATTCGCAAATGATTTAAAAGCCAATTATGTTGTTGTTGCTGTTGTAATTACCCATATACAGCGGATGGTTCTGTGGTCTAATTGATTACCATCAAGGCATTTGTTTCAGCAACAGAAGCTGTAGAGGGGGAAGAAAAAAACGACACAAATGTTTCTCTTTAATTTAAGAGTCGTGTATTTTGTATGAAAGTATCCTGTCCTCATAAGTTGAAATGACCTGATGATCACCTGTTATGCAAGAAAAAAAAAACTTAACTTGAGCGCTTTTTTTAATTTTTTAAATCTACTGATCTGTGCGTGTTGTTGACGGCTCCACCAGCTGAAAAAGACACCCATGGTGTGTAAAATAGCCTTGAAGAGGCGATTTCTCTGTTTGAGCTGCTGTTGTGAAGTGACATTTACCTAATTCCGCTCTAAACCTCATTGCAATTAGTGGGCGGCTGATAGTGATGCGGGCTGACTAACACGGCCAGCGTCAGCTTCTAAACTAGTCCTCGCACACCCACGGTAGACGCTCAAGTCCAGGAAGCAGGGGCTGGAAGGCTGATGCATGCTCCAGTAAACAGACGTGTTTGCTACTTGCCCGCGCCACGTTTTTGCGCCTCGCTTCACCCCCTCCAAACACCGGGTCGAGTCAGACAAGCCTTAATGGACACTCTCTTTTCGGCTGTTGGTGACTTTTTCCGACTGCAACTGCCAGGAGACAAGCTCCATAATTACATCGGAGGCTCCGGGGAGGAGGGAAGTGTGGGGTGTCCGACTTGTTAGGCCTCAACAATGGCTCAGACCAAATCATTGAAGATTGGACAAAGACGCGCACAAGTTACGCTTTCTGCCATTGGCAAAATGCACGCCAGGAGCAACAGAACCAATTAAGAGTTGACTGCAAGGGCCTGCTGTGACCTGGTTTCTATACTTTCTAAAGAACAAATACTGAGACGTACATTTAAGCATTTACTGAATAGGCTGAGATGTGACAGGATTGATAGCCGCAGAGAGCAGCATGATTCACAAGAAGAGTGCATGCTTTTCCTGGAGATTACCAACTGTTCCTCCTTTTATCTTCCTAACGTTGACTTATACGCATGCTCATCACAACTATGGGTTCTTAAATTACATTTTAGCATCACAGATATATTTATGTAAAAAAATGAAACCACATACTTATTCTGAAGTGTACTTAGAATAAGCAATCACATTACTGTACATTGTACTACATTTTAAAGGAATAAAAACACTTTCAATTACTAATTAAAAAACACATTTTGGCATCAGAATATCAAATATATTCAAATACAAATCTTAATTTTGATGAAGTTTAAAGTAATTCAAGCAAAACATTGCAGCCCTGGTGAGCATAATAGATTTTGGTAAGTATAAGAGAGAATTAAATAAGGCCTAATATTTGATAATAGTTCAAGAGACAAATCCCTAATATTTGTCAAGCAAATTAATATACAGTACACTGTAAAACCCAACAATCAACTGTTGTAGTTAACTCAAAATTGACTGAAAGTTAATTCTACTCATTTGAAAGGAGCTTTGAACTAAGTGTTGAAGGTAATGAGTTATTTAAATACCTCATTACTTCAACTTAAATGAAGTTCACAGTACTTACAGTATATAAACTTTTTTTTAACTCAAATGATTTGTTGCAATCGGTTTCCTCAAACGGTTTGAGTTGCCTTAACTTATTGGGTTTTACAGTACTCAGTTGGTTTGAGTTCTCTTCATTTATTGGGTTTTACTGTGCTCAAATTGGTTCGTTTACTTAAATGTATTAAGTTTACAGTACTCATTAGGATTAGTGTTTTAACTTAAATGGTTTGTTGCAATTGGTTTACTCAAATGGTTTGAGTTACCTTAACTTTATGGGTTTTTTAGTGTATAAATAATTCAAAACCTATATTATGTATTTTGATGCATTATTAGTATGTTGTTGCTTTTTTTGCAGCATGCAATGTATAGTTTTTTGGCCATCAAATAATAAGCAGCATATCAGTATCAGAGATGAAAATCTGACATTAGTACAACCCTATCATCCAATTTCTGTCACTTGGTAAACCAACACAGCAATGTTTGTATGTGGGTCTGGGTGGCACGACCTGCGCCTTTTCCTGCCACTATTATATCATCATTGATATCTTCCAATGTTTTTGCAATGTTTTGTAGCAATCCACAAAGCCAACCCAAGGAAAAATTGTGCAGTGAACTGAATTAAAACTGCCAGTGGCCTTCTGGCAAAAGGTCAAGAGGGATAAATTGAGGACGCCGAGTCTAATGGAGATGCAGTTTGAGGACTTGAGCCACACCGAGAAGCCTTTTCTGTTAAAAGGGGGTCACTAAGAGTAGAAGCTGTGAGTTTTGTGCAATATAAAAAACCTGTTGTGGAACAGGATGTGAGAGGTTAATTGGTACCCTGTGTGAAAGCTGTTAACGAGTGAGCGAGTGGAACACCCAGGATGCACTGGGACATTCCAGCAGTGCCATGAGAAATAAACGAGCGTGGGGAATATTTCCTTTGGCCTCGGTATCGTCCTCTCTGAAGGATACTGGTCACGCCTGCAAGCTGGGCCGTGTTAACAATGTCTCGCTGCACCTCGCCGGTTCACACTGTTGGAGCACTCACAAGCGCGCTCATGCGAACACACACAAACGCACTTTGGGCTCTTATGGCTGGGCACCTTCTCTTGTGATTGCTCACTGGTTCCATAAGGAGTCTGAAGTGGAGCGCTGTGGGCGGACAGGGGACGTGGGTGTAGAAGACCAGCCAGCGTAAAGGCCTGTTTAGTCCAGAGGCCATCATGAGCCTGGGGGCAAAGCAGACATCCTAATCACTCTTCTAATGGTACACAGAGTCTTTCTTATGTCTGAGCTGTGAGCCTTGGGCCATGTGCCACTTCCAGCCAATACTACAATAGCCAACACAGAACCTCCCCCTACTAGACCAAATCTTTTGTTTTCTTTGCTCTGAAGAGTCGCTGTTTGTATACAGGCCTCATTCCATTGGCTTCCTGTAAACATTTAGACAGGATGCTCACAGAGATGTTGCTATATTGACTTCACCTCCATCTGACAGGTGAAGGCTCAAGAGAGGCACCCTCTGCACTTTTCCCCCCAAACGCCTGTGACCGTCTGAAAATGTGCAGTGCTCACTCAAAAGACAGCTTGTTCAGACAAATTACATGCTGTTTGTGCAGTGTGTCGCCGTAGAAGACAGTGCATCACTTCGATGTGCCTTCCGCCTGCTGCCATGCAGTTCTGGGGAAGTAAGGTGTTTCTCTCAAGTGACAACACTTAAGACTTTCACCCATAGCACTATGGAAACATCCCATAGCCATCTTACACAGCAAACCAATGATGCACGAGCAATGCCATTTCACACTCTCAGATCGGAAAGAGACAAATAAAACTCTATGTGATCTCAGCTACAAATCTGTAGAGTGCAAGATACTAAGAAAGGAAGAGGTAAATCAAATAGTGTCCTCAAAGGATTTGATGTCATTTTAAACAGCAGCAGACACTGTCTGTGTTGCAAGTTTTAAGGTTTCTATTAAAGCTTTTTTTTTTTAAGAATATGAATGCAATGGTAAATAAGAGCCATTTACTGTAGGTTAGTCAATTGCACAAAGTGTGTTCAGCGTGAGCATGATTTACTGATCAAAAATTTATTTTAATATAAAAAATTTTTTTCATGCAGTTAAATGAAAAATACATTCAAATATAACGATAGCGCTTTCTATTGTACTAGATCATTTGCTGTAAACTAAACCAGTTTAATACACCAAAAGACTGCCAGATTACATACTTATAGAAGTAAAACACATCTTACTAAATCATATTACATTTTCTGGCATTGTTAGAAGTAATAATAAATAATAATAAAAAAACCTTACTGGCCAATTGGAAAGTAACACTGCTCCACATACTTGGACTTTAAGAGCTACAGTATAACTCAAAATAACAAGAGGTGCAGGATAACACTCTTACTGTTTTTTAAGGTGTTCTAAGTCCCTCACCTTATGAGGTAGGGGAGCGCGGGGCACAAAGTAAGACGGTGTAAAATGTAACATGAAGTTTTAAGGTATTTGCTTAGGGTTAACCATGGCATGTTTCTAAGGTTTTCACCACAGTGTCGGCAGACGTCTTTTTGCCAATTATTGAAAAAGTTTGGTGAAATTTGGATGAGAAACAAAGGAGAAACCATTTTTGCAGCATAACAATATTTTTTATTATAGTTAATATATTTTTATTTTAAAAAAATCTGTGAAAGTATAAACGTAAAATCTTATATTGCTGTTATTACCATCTTCTAGGCTAAAAGATTAAACCATTTTGAAATACGTAAAAAACACACAGTGACTGCTAGCCAATTTTGAGGAAAACACGACACAGCGGGGTTAGTTGTAACAGGGTGTTACAATTAAGCCACACACTGTTGGACACCAATTAAACTAAAACATTTTTTTTTTTTGAGTTTAATGTTAAGAACTTTATATATAAAAAAAAAATTTATAGAAAAAAATTTTTTAATAGAATTTTTTTTTTATTGCTAATAATGAAAATAAACGCATTGTATAATTCATTCATTCATTTTCTTTTCGGCTTAGTCCCTTTATTAATCCGGGGTCGCCACAGCAGAATGAACCACCAACTTATCCAGCACGTTTTTACGCAGCGGATGCCCTTCCAGCCGCAACTCATCTCTTGGAAACATCCATACACACTCATACACTACGGACAATTTAGCCTACCCAATTCACCTGTACCGCATGTCTCTGGACTGTGGGGGAAACCGGAGCACACGGAGGAAACCCACTCGAACGCAGGGAGAACATGCAAACTCCACACAGAAATCCCAACTGACCCAGCCGAGGCTCGAACCAGCGACCTTCTTGCTGTGAGGCGACAGCACTACCTACTGCACCACTGCAAATAAATCCAAATGTGTTTATCCAATAGATAAATAAATAAATAAACATACTGTGCTATGTAGAATAAAAAATAAATTGAGCTGAAGTACTGAGGAAATATAGTTACTATTTAAAGTAAACAGAAATTAAATTAACTGTTTGAAATCTGCCTTTTTAAGCATGTGTTACAACTAAGGGGGCGTACTCACACTATGTACAGTTGCCTTGAGCCGGGCCGAAGCACGCTTGTCCCCCCTCCCGTCTCCCTCGACGGCCCGCACTCATATTGCATTCGGGCCTGAGCACACTTACGTCATCGATGATGCGCTGTTCAGTTTAAGAAGCACTCTCGCTCAGCACAGTGGTGATTTCTTTATATCGTTTGAGTCATTTGGGATGCAGTGACACGCAGTCAAATACTGTAATTCACCGAACAGATCACCCACCTTTGACGCTCATAAACAGTCATAAAGTCTTCGTGCTGCAGGAATTAGGAGGTTTGCATCTTGAATAATCTACGACAGTTTGCGTTCATTAAACAGTAAGAATGATTAATAAATCTATATGAAACAGCCCCTAAGTCACGACTCGTCTTCAGTTTTGGGCTCAGGCGTGCTTTGCACTCACACTACAAGCGTACCCAAGTGAACTGCGCTCTGGCACACCTCTTCCAACCGGGCCAGGGTTGGACAACTGAACCGCGTCTGAGCCCGATTCAGAGCACTCACACAACTCAAACGATTCGGGAAACAGCCTGGGCACGATTTGGATAGCCCCACTGGTTTGCCCCACTGGTGGGGTAAATAGTAACATTTTTACTCCTGGCACTTTTGGCAATACTGCACAGAAACCATAGGTCCAGCGATCATACAACCAATGCTTATTTGTAGGAGAGGCTTGTGTGTTGTTGGTAAAACAATATGGTTTATCTAACCCCATTACTTTGTTCATTATTTGGCTAAAACCAAAAAGTGTTACTTTGTGCCTTGCTCTCCTCTAGCATCAGCTCTTTTATCCAAAACAGCATCATCATCTCAAACCCTAAACCCCCCTAAAAATCTACAGGACCAAGCAGGAAGTTCTGCGTACTAAAAGAACTGTGTTCATCTGCCTACCATGTGTACAAATCCAACTCTAATCAGTGGCCAGACTGCAATAATTAAGGTAAAAGAACCATGAGATGAGTTTTACAGCCTTTGCCAATCCATGTATTTGAAAAAATATGAAGCACTAGAGATGACACCATCTGACATGCATTACAATGGACATTCTATGAAAAAAACATTGTTGAACAACAACACTCTTTACTGTGGTGCTTGAATGTTGTACACCAGTGGTCACCAAACCCTCAGTCATGGCGTATCCCTAACCCTGGCCTTGCTGAAAGGCAAGATTTACCCATCAAAACAGAAATATAGAGCTACATTGTTCATTTGCATTTCCAGCTTGGATTATGTAAAAGTACTAGTTAAACCTACTTTAAACTTTTTAATTCAAGAAACCAAGAAAATCTGTGAAGATGCACCTGGATGACATTTAGAAGGATGACAAATTGGGTGAAAATGCAGTGTGACATTAACAGTAATCAGATTATATGACGTGTCTAAACTAAAAAAATAAATAAATAAAAAAGATGATTTTCAAATCATAAAATGATTTTCAATGACACCTCTGCAGGTAGCCTACTACATCAGCATTTTATAAATGAGCTGTAATACAACTCCACTAATAATAATAACTACTGTATTAGGGCCTACAACAATAACAAATATACTAAAACATTATAATAAAATTCAGCAATTGTAACTGCAGTTTGTACAATATTTTGCGGCACCAATTTACAGTGTTATAAGGCAGCGAACTACTGCTTGCAGTTGGATATTATTGCAGGAGCTTAGAGTCCGATTACACTGAATGCATTGTTTCAGTTGGGGGCACTTTTTAAAGATGCTTTCTCTTAGCGCTGACAGCTTTGCGCGATGCTTATGTGCCTTGCAATTTCACAGTTTAATGAAAAAAAAATAAAACGTTTTTTTTAACTCACTGTGCTGCATGCACGCATATAGAAAATGCAAGTGTGTCACAATTAGGCATGGGACGATAACGGTTTTCAAGGTATACAGCGGTTTGGAAAAGTTAAGGTTTTAAAACCACCAAAATTTTCTGCTATACCGTTCCTGAGGTATGTGTAAGATTTTTTATTTACTTTTTTGTTCTGTTTTTTAGGACAACAGTATCTCCAGCAGAACAGATATCCAATATGCCGTTTTAAATTGTAAATAAATCAGTGTTTTTTAAACAAATGAAGACAGCAGAAGTCAATGATTCATTTTCATTGTTTAGCCTGACATGTTTACTGCTCCAAAATATTTTAAATTATTCTCAAAATAAAATATTGTGTTCATATGTTTTTGTTTTTTTACCCAGACATTTAAAAAGGATATAATTTAGAGCAGTAATCACAATGCCATGAAACCGTGATATATTTAACCAAGGTTATCATACCGTCAGAATCTTATATCGGCCCATGCCTAGTCACAATGTGTGCATGTCGTTCCTTATTGGCGCGCACAAACCGAGCATCTCCATTTGAAATAATGACCTTGAGTGCACAGAAGACGTGACTTGTAAACAGCCTTTACTCTGAGGCTGGCTCCTTGCAGGGTGCAGGATGTCTTATTAAGAGCTGTATACAGAAAACAGCAGTTGGATCAAGAAAAATAAATAGAACTTCTTATAAGAGGTTTAAAATTAAACTGCATTAAAAAAGGGATTTACTCCGCACAAGTGTGCAAAAACTTTTTAGATTCATAGCCTCCTTAAAATAGTGACCTGTGAAGGTACAACAGCACAAATTAATAAGGCTAAACATAGTACTATTGATGCATGGAAATGTTTTTCTTTCAACCTTTTAGACTATACTGTATACTGTACTGTAAAGCAGGGTTATTCAATTACTTTGTCATGGGGGCCTGAACGATATAACTTGCAATACGAGTGATGACACAACAGCATATAGGAGCCCATATGTTGTATTTTTGCTCCTTAAGACACCCACGTTGGATTTTTCTACATTAAAATGTAATATATTGTAATTTGAAACTACATAATATCAGTGCATTGTACAATAGGCTTATTTACAAACATTCAAATGTTGTATTTCAAAGCACAACAAAATCAGTGTATTGCTCAAGAAGGCTCCTTCTACATTCAGACACATTCATTTGTTATGTTTTGAACTGCATAACAGTTATGGATGCAACAATTATAGATTTTGGTTGTACAATTATAGTCTGAAGAGTAATTGGTTTCATGATTATCCCGTCTAATGTACATTTAAGCTTTATATTAGGCAAGTATTTAAATGAACTATTGTTATCATGTGTTCATACATGCATAATCATTTTAATAATTTGTAATAATTTGTCAATATCTTTTGTTTACATTGCACTGAAAGACGTTTTTTTACTGGGTGCGCCTGTATATTGGCATATATTCTTACATTGGAAATAACGAATTGGAAAAGGCGTAATTTGTGAAAGACCCACTGCTATAGTTAATCCAGCGTGCGTGCGTATTAGCCTTGGTGTATAAGCTCGGAACTTAAAACACAGGTGGCATAACTTTGTTTAGTTGCAGCAGTTTCATTCTGTGCAACAAAAATGTGGCGTTGACAAGCCTTCACGATTAAGTATCCAAATGTTTTCGGCTGCTCGCGCCACTCCCTTAATGTCAGGTGACTCACGCTCTGCGCAGCTTTCAACTGCAGCTCGTGCTCTATTGAACAGTCACACGTCACTTCATAACTATAGCGGCCGGTTTTCGACTGAACTAAATTTATTTTTGATGTCTTGGTCACACTATTTGAAGGGCCAGAACATTATTTTGTTATTCTAAAGACAATAAAATGTTGATCACAAAAAATGGGAGATAAAGAGATACTGTTGTACAAAATCTTAGGGAACTGCGAAGGTGTTCTGTGTGGTGTGCTGCAAAAAAAGTCCCCTTTCCAGATTTGGGTCTCCCCTTCATTGCAAGTCTATGGCAGTTTTATCCAAGACAACAAGTAGAGGAAATGTACGGAAAGTGCACACAAGCAAAAAGAAAAAATCTTTCAAGTTCACAGCACAAATAGTATACATCAAGCCACTTGCTGAAATGTAAACTTAAAGGTTAGTGGTTGGGTTCAACTGAAAGTATGAGCAACAGCAGCAGTGACGCTTGCCTTAGCTAATAATGAAATGCAGCGAGACCCAAAGGAGGCGTCCTGGCTGTGGGGCAAGGTGTCAGAATGGAGAGTACAAGCGCTCCAGGTCTGAAATGAAGGCGTTATATTTGCTTGGACAGGAAAGCTCGCCACCTTTGGATTGGCTTGTCACAAATCTCCCACCACCGACAGCATTAAAACAGTTAGTGCTCCTGCCATGATAATCGCGTTCTCTCTTTCCATCCCACCACACAACTTTCCGACACGTACCATCGACCGGGTCACCGCAGACACACGTACACCCTGACACCTCTGCCACAGCACATCTGAGCAGAGCTTGTTTTGCTAGTCTCAGGAGGGTTAAAATCGTGCGTCTGTGTCTGCGCCGTCTCCTCCCTTTCCCCTCCTGCTCATCTGCCACAAACTAAATGATCCTTTCATTTCCTGCCGGGCCGCTGGGCCCTGAGGTGGCGGCCACGGTCGGACTCGGCGGCTCTGCTCCCATGTGAAGTTCACAGCTCTTCCTCTTAGCTGCTGATCCACTATCATAACAGAGCTTAGCATGGCACTTCCTGTCTGGTACAGAATCGCGTGAGCTTTGCCACGTCTCGGGCAAATCTTCACCTGTGTGAGAAGCAGCAGTGACTTAATGCACTGCATGGGTACTTGCACACACATAGGTAAACAAAACGAACACAAAAAAGGACACAATGGTGCTAAATGACACACATACCCACAAACCCCAGTCCTCTGAGGCCTGACTCCGGAACTGACTTAGGAAGTAACTTAATGGTTACCAAACCTTTAGGGGGACTGGGTGAGCGGCGTTGGGCTAAACATGTGTTTAGAGCAGACAACATCAGCAATCACCACTTGACCCCTCAGCAGAAAAAGGGTCACATACCACTCCCCCTTTCTTCAAGTGCTGAAGGAAAAAACGAGAGGAAAAAATGTTTAACAGATAATATAATCAAGTGAAAGCGCTCGCCTGTTGTGAAGGGACTGCAACCATGCTGATTCCCATATGTTGGAAACACACAGAGCATGGTCCAGAGGCTCCATCGGGGATTTCTCAAGAAAACACACATACATACACGTATACACACATATAGTCATGCTTTACATAGCAGAAATGCTATTTTGTGCTTCTGTAAATAGCAAATAAAAGGAAAGATGATGATGTTTAAAAGAAATTAAATGTTTAAAAAAAATCTATATACATTTAAATTAAGGGTGTCACGGTGGCGCAGTGGGTAACACAATTGCCTCACAGCACGAAGGTCGCTGGTTCGAGCCTCAGCTGGGTCAGTTGGCATTTCTGTGTGGAGTTTGCATGTTCTCCCCGTGTTTGTGTGGGTTTTCTCTGGGTGCTCCGGTTCCCCCCACAAGTTCATCCATAGGTGAATTGGGTAAGATAAAATTGTCTGTAGTGTATGTGTGTGAATGAGTGTGTATGGATGTTTCCCAGTGGTGGGTTGTAGCTGGAAGGGCATCCACGGAGTTAAACATATACTGGATAAGTTGGCAGTTCATTCCGCAGTGGCAACCCCAGATTAATAAAGGGACTAAGCCGAAAAGAAAATAAATGAATGAATGAATATAAATTAAAATGGTCAGATTTTTGGTTTATAAATTTATTTAAACGGCAAGCTTTTCTAGTGAACTGAACTAAAATGCTCATGACTTTATTTGATTTAGGTTTATAATATGTAATATTTTACACAAGACATTAAAAGTTTACCTTTACTGGTATTGAGAGCAAATTTTGATTGTTTAGTTATTCTACTAATAATTGGAATCCTTTCAAATCTAAAACAAGTGAATAGATTAAAATCAACAACTCTTTCATATGGGTTACACTCAAAGATGGCAAAAGTACACACATTCTTTGCTCAAGTAGAAGTACAGATACTCATGTTTAAAACGACTCTGGTAAAAGGTGAAGTACTGATTACACTTTTATACTCAAAGAAAAGAAGTACAGCCTTAAATATGTACTTAAGTAAAAAGTATTCATCACTAATACATGTTTTAGTTTTATTGTAACTACACTGCCCATCATTTATACAAAATAACCTACATTTCTATATATTTTTTTGTATTTTCAGGTGCAAACAAGCCATGAAACATCACTTTACAATATTGTCCAACAACACTGCTCAAAAAGTTGCCCTGTGTGTCATCACCTGGACACAAAACTTAACTTGTTTAAGAACAACAGCTGCCATAATGGTTCATATACTCTAAAACATAATTCTGTAGGCCTATATATTCATAACTAATAAATGTCTTAAATTGAACACTTAATTGTGTCCAAAACATATTTCAGTTTTTTTTCTTTTGATAAAATAAACAAAATGAATATATTTGACTACAAATATTGTGCCAAAGCTGCTTTATTTTCTGCAAACAGCACACTCTTGCAGCTCATATGATTTCACTAATTGTTTTTTGTTTTGTATATTTGTTTTCAGAGTATTGTGTATATTTTATTTAATGGATAAAGTATAATATGATTATAATGGCAAGAAAAAAAATAGATCGCACCACAAAACACATTAAAATGAAAGTAACCCAATTTAAAAATGTAAGGAGAAGTAAGTACTGATATTTGTGTAAAAATGTAAGGAGTAAACGTAAAAAGTTGTCAGAAAATAAGTAGCGGAGCAAAGTACTGATACCAGAAAAATCTACTTAAGTACAGTAACGAAGTATTTGTATTTTTACCTTCCCATCTCTAGTTACACTTAATGTGGATCCCCTTTGTTAACAGAATAAGCTGACAAATACTATTGCTCACAGTCAGTAGAATGTCTACTGGAGGACCATCACAAAAAAGTGTTACATTCACATGTGCATTACAACTGTTATGTCCAGGAATGAACTGAAATCAAATAAAATTGAATCAACTAAATAAAATCATATCAACTGGATCAAATCAACTGAATCAAATTGATTGAATTTGATTGATAAAACCAAATCAAACCTCAACAGCTTGTTAATCACAGCATGTCCCAAAAACTGCAACCAAATTAAACAGAATAGGATGCCTGATTTTAACTAGGGTATTTTGAGTAGTGGCCTAAATCAAAAGAGCCCTTTCAACTGTATAGGTCTGCTTGGGTCACTGCTTCAATGTAAGCCAATGTAAATTGGGTTTTGGACAAAATGGGTTATGTGCATGAGCTGTTAAAAAAAACAAATCAGACAAAAGAGCAGTCATTCTTCAAGCATCCCTCCACTTCCTCCCCTCTCAGTTCCTCAGCCATTACAGTAAGTGACCCAACACCTCTGGCTCCCTTGGGCTTATTTATAGCAAATGAATCAGAAATCTGAGAAACTATGCACCAGCATCTCCAACCGCTTAACCCCGAACACACATCGCATTACCTAATGGCAGAACTGTTTAGAGAGAACAGTCAGAACTGGAAACATCGGTCTAAAGGAACACAAGACAACACTTTCACACAAGACTTCTTCTTTCACACAAGGTTTATCTGCATTTTTCCTGTCAGCCCTGTTAAAAGCTTTAACAGCCCATGGTTTGGGCCTTAAATTCTTTGTTTCCAGACAGTGGGTTGTGGTGGATGTGTACAACTATGCTTTTATTGTGAATGGAGAGGGGAGAAAGGCAAGGAAAAGGAAAGAAAAACAATGTAAGAAAAGCTTATTGGAGAAATGAACATAATATGAGGCGGTACGAGAGGGGGAAAAGTCATTACGTTTAATGTCTAAGTAGTGGGAGAACAAAATGAAACATCAAATACCTTCGTTTCATTGAGCAAGGGTCTCAGGTTTCTAAGCAGACCGCATTAAAATGCCAGGGGGGTTAAAAGTGGGTCCAATAGGGTGCAAGACGCCAAAATAAAAGAATTAAGTGGTGCACTGTTTACATCTACAGAGGGGTTTGGGTGACACAGCTCTGCATGATGGGGCATGGGGGGGGCAGGTTGAGTTAGGAGTGCTCTTTAAAGGCCATACTTTAGGAGATTTCCTCAGGAGTTCTGCCAACCTCCTGAAATCAGGCGTTTGCCAAGAAAGCGGTGACACAGTTGTGTAAAAATGCTAAGAAAAGAGGTTAATGAGAGGAAAGAGAGGGCTGCATTGTGTCGTGAGTTAAAGGTTAAGGGAATATTCATTCATTCAAAAGAAGCCAAAAAAAAAAAAAAAAGAGCTACATAAACATTTTCCCGGATGTAATTTTCAGTGCACGGACACATTTCCCAGTAGAAATCATCAGGGAGGAGGAAATCGTTTAGTCTCCTTAAGTGCCAAATTGTATCCTGATTTTCCTGCCCCAGCTGCCTGAGCGGAGTCAGAGGTTGGACGTCAATGTCCCTCACTCCTGGACTAAAAACACTTTAACACTTTGAGATATATTCCCTGACATGTTTTGCGTGTTCAGCCTCCACCAAAAAAATGACACAAAGAAAGTATATCTCTCCTGGGTGTTATGCGCTCATCCCTGCAGTGGTAGCAGATGAAAATCAAGCGTTTTTAGTACAAACATGAGTGATTCCATGAACGAAATGGGGTGGAGGGGAGGGAAAGCAGAGGAACATGTGGAGCTAATTTATTAAAATGACTCAAAATGCTTGCCGGTTAATTCAAATCATTGTGTTTATTAGAATTCACAACAAAGTCTCGGTGGAAATATTTCTTGGGGTCAAGACAAGTAAAGCTAGACCGCTTGTTCTCTAGGTCTGTGATGGACAAAAACAATCCAAGCTAACACCAAAAACACTGCAGGCAGGACAACACATTCGAGTTGATGTTTTGCTGGTACAAATCATTTACACATATTTGTAGCTTGATTCACAATAGTTCTGGCATCTTTTGCTCATGGTAGCTTGCTGATTCTGTGCTTTCTGATTGGCTCTGGGGCTCAATGTTGTGTTTACCCATACTAATTTACTGAATTATGTTCCGCTTAGCACTCAGCCTAGTTTGGGGCGACAGAAGCATAAAGAAAGGGTTCAGGCTTAAGGGGCTTATCCTCCCATTGCTGATGACAACTGAGGTGCTTCTTTGGCCTCCTTGACCTCATTGCAAACAGGCACCAGGATGTCTGTCTACCTAACACAAACTGCACTTTGACTCTCCAGAGCGAGTACGAAACAGCACGAGACCACTAAAGCGTTTGCATTTATGCGACTTGGGACCTTGGTTGAAGCGAAACGCTTTACTCGAGACATTGTTTGGAAAGTGTTGACTGCAAGGTCATTTCCTTAAGTCAGGTGAAAAGAAAGCGTGCAAAACCTTCTCAAGTCTTCCAAAAATAACTGAGGTGACTCCAACCTGCCATCCAGCCTTTCTGGCCTGGGCTATAATTAATATGACAAGTCTATCCAGAGCAGAATAAATTATCCCGTACGCCTGACCACCGCTTACATGCGAGCAGTTTGGGGAGTTCATTGGAAACACATGTTTCTGGGAAAGACCGCTTTGCGTGTTTGGTGCTCCTGAATACATTTCCGCTCCCATGTGACTGTGTTACGGCTGGCAGAGTTAAATGTAACCGAATGGGTTCAATATTGGCACAGCGGTGGCTCTAACGAGGGAAGCACATTTGTTTGACCGCACCAAACGTCAATCACTCTTGAAGAGCCGCTCGGTCGAATCCCGGCAAGCACGCCCCCGTGTAGAGACAGTTCGCAATAATGGCCATACCTGGCAGCAAGCCCTGTGGCCTGAGGAGGGACGCGTTCTGGAGTCAGTTCGAATGGTGTTACGAACGGGGGCGCACAGAAGGGAGAACAGTCCATGTGCGGGGTCTGTTTCGGAAAGCCGAAGGAATACTAATGAAAGCATTTTTCATAATTTCACACAAACCCACGTTTTCTAGGCCTCTAAAACAAGGGGGAGAGGGAGTGGGGAGAGAAATCCATTAAAATGATCTGGAAATGATGCTTTCCAGCCCCGGACTGAGACAATGAGGTATAAATTACTGTGATAAGATCTGGGCAAAGTTCAAATCAAGCGAGATTTTCACATCTGGTCCTGTGCTCTTGTCGTCAAATTAATGGATTCTTCTGAAGCCGTGTGCACCAAGAATGTGATAACTTGTGCTTCCTGTTCTACTGATAACATTCCCAAGGGGAGGGAGCGAGAGGCACGGGGTCTTCTGAAGCGTACACAGCGTTGGACAGCAAACCTCACACG
This sequence comes from Danio kyathit, assembly GCA_903798195.1. Classification (NCBI taxonomy): domain Eukaryota; kingdom Metazoa; phylum Chordata; class Actinopteri; order Cypriniformes; family Danionidae; genus Danio; species Danio kyathit. The sequence goes on along the minus strand of LR812533.1, from coordinate 32,296,868 downwards.
CTTTCCTTCTGTAGCTACACAAACATACACTGACATGCATGCGTGTCATAAATCTACTTATATTAAGATTACAGAAAAAAACTGGTACAACACAAGGAACAGAGGAAAAAGCTCACTCTAAGAAAACTGTCAGGACCTTTTGACGCTTCGAAGTCGTATCTCCTGCTTGCCTGGCCTGCCAAAACAGATTGTGAATCAAATGTGCGAGGTGTGCACTTCTGCCTCGCTCGCTCTCTGCTGCTGATGACGCCAGCGCACCTCAGCTCAGTCATATCAAGGCAGAATAGACAGATGCAGAAAAACAAGAGAAATGGGACAAAAGGTAAATGAAAGAATAGAAATGTGAATCATTTACTCACGCTTGTGTCATTTTAAATTGTACTTTTCTAGGTTAAATTATAAGTAAGGTACTGGTTGCTTTTTTCAATGCCATTATAACGAGGGCAGCATCAAAAAGTGCTCAAGCCTCAAAAAGTTAATAAATAATTTATTTTTTTAAATAGGTTATTAAAATTACTGTCAACTAGGGATATAACGCTTCACCTGACTCATGATTCCATACAATTCACGACACTAATCTCACGATTTATGATTTAGTCCCTTTCATTTTGTTTTTAAATGCTGCACATTTTTTGCAAAATAATACATTTTCTGCCATAACTAAATTGCGATTTTAAAAGAAAAGAAAAAAAGAAGAAGAATACAAACTAAAGAAGACTCAATAATATAAACAAGCTAGAATTTCATTGGGGACTGAAATAGCTGGTGTGGAGAGGTAAGCCTTTCCTAAACCAGAGAGCAGTGTGTACAGAGGTGGTCAATAGGCCTTCTGCTCCAGGGGACTGGCCACTGGCATAAAAAAAAAAACTGATTATAAAATTTGTAATTACATAGTAGAATAGAGATGGGAGTTTGACATGATTATGAAGGTGAATAATTAATATTACTCATATAATTAATTAGTATAAGTATCAGTGTGACACACTTAAGAAGAGATAATCTTGAACATTTTAAATATTCAATAATAATAAGCAAATTATTAAAATATGCATAAACTAATTTGAAAAGGAGAGGGTAAAAATAATCTAACGGAACAACTTACTCTTCCAGTCTGAAAAACATCTTTCGCTATGAAAACACTGATGTACCGTGTGATCTCTGTAGCACTCGTCGAAGCTGCAAATCATCCAGTGCGCGTGGTTTGGCTTATTAATAGCTTTTTTCTGTATAGACGTCTGTGACAGTAGTTTTCACTGTGCTGACAGTCATCATATTCGTTGCTCTGTTAGTGTAAGTAAATGTCTTTTCGCAGTATTTGCACACAGTTTGCGTTTTGTCTGGCTTCACTTCACCACTGTCATTTTATTCTGCCGCCCCACCTCTTGCTCGCCGCTGATGTGCAGGTAAAGCAAGTTTGTGCCTGTAAACACAGCGCCCCCCTGTTCAAAAAATGTATCGTGATTTGTTTAACATTTCTACCGGTTTGAATCATCACATATTTGAATCGATTTTCAACCAGCTCACAGTGAAGTCCCTACTGTCAAACAAAATATAATTTTTAGTAACCCTATCAAAATTTGTTTTACTTTTTCATACTTTTATATATGCCTGCCTAAAATAAAAATAAACAACAACCAAGTACTCAAATGAACAATATAAACAAGTGTTTAGTCTTCTCCTTTTTTTAATTATTCATTTGAAAGTGCAAGCTAATGTACAGTAAGTTTGTAATAAGTCCTACTTCTGTCACAAGGGTTTTCATGAACATCCTGTATGTGTGTATGTGAGTAAATGATATGAAGATAGTCTTTCTTCAATAAAAATAATGGTGGGGTGACTATAGAGAAGAGAAGCTCTGGAAATAATGTGTTCATGTCAGCAGATGCTGGTAAACGAAACCACATAATTGTAGAACATGCACACCCTACATACAGCTGAAGTCAGAATTATTAGCCCCCCTTTGAATTTTGTTTTCTTTTTACAATATTTCCCAAATGATGTTTAACAGAGCAATGAGATTTTCACAGTATGTCTGATAATATTTTTTCTTCTGGAGAAAGTCTTATATATTTTATTTCGGCTAAAATAAAAGCAGTTTTTAATTTTTTAAAAACCAGTTTAAGGTCAAAATTATTAGCCCCTTTAAGCTATATTTTTTTCTACAGAACAAACCACTGTTATACAATAACTTGCCTAATTACCATAACCTGCCTAGTTAACCTAATTAACCTAGTTAAGCCTTTAAATGTCATCATGGCAAAGAAAAAATAAATCGGTTATTAGAAATGAGTTATTAAAATTATTATGTTTAGAAATGTGTTGAAAAAAATCTTCTCTCCGTTAAACAGAAATTGGGGGGAAAAATAAACAGGGGGGCTAATAATTCAGGGGGGGGCTAATAATTCTGACTTCAACAGTATGTTTAATATTCACATCCACTGAACAAGCATCTATCTGTATTCTTTTGGACCACAGAAATCATAGAACCCTATTAATAGTCAAGTCTTCATTCATTCAAAAAACACTGAAAAGTCTGACCTGTACATGTTTACAAAATCCTCATCTTCAAGTCATACAAGCATGGCTGAGAGGGTGAGAAAATAATGACTTTAATAGCTCAAATTACTACAGTGAGAACTAATGGAAAGGGTGAGTGAAAATTCACCGATAATTTGCAGTTGTAGCGAAAGAGAATGCATGAGTGCTCTGCAGCGTACGTCTCTTCGGGTACACTTTAGAGGAAGCTACGGTGGAATCCAGCCCAGGCATTTCAGGCGTTCCTGGCTGATTGGAAACACACAGGCGTAAATGAGCAGACGTTTATTTCCAGGTGAGGAGAGAGAGAGGCAGAGGTTCTTCACCTCTCCGCAGTCGCCTGGATACCGTTTCCAGGAAGGCCTGTGGGCTGGGGTTAATCTGTGCTACTAAATGAATAAACAAAGGATGGCTCTGTGGGCCGTGGTGGGCAGGTGAGCTCAGATCATCTTCCCACACTGAAACTCATCTGCACAGGAAATGACCCGCAGCACCTCACCTCCACACCTGGAGGAGAGGAGGGCCAGCGCAGGAGAATCTGACCATGTCACATTACCTCACCTCCAGAAGAGGAACTTGCCTTTCACATCTGTCGACAGTGCTTCAGTTATCCTTCAACAGCAGCTCATTCCACACACACACACACACACACACACACACACAAAGACATCGCCCACTCAAAACGATCAGAATGAGGTCATTATTTATCGGCCATTCAGGATGCCACTAAAACCTAAAGTCTTTTCCAAAGTATTAAAAATACACGAGTCAAAAGTTTGGGGTCAGTTTTATTTATTTTTTTCATGAAAAAAAGTGTTAAAGTGCTAAATGTTTATTCAAATTTTAAATTATTGTATGTACTTTCAAATAAAATTATTACTCCAGTCATTATTGCTTTTATTACTATTACCATTAATAATAATAATAATAATAATAATAATAATAATTATTATTATTATTATTATTATTATTATTATTATTATTATATGAGTGATTTCTGAAGGATCATGTGACTCTGAAGACTGTAGTTATGAAGCTGAAAATTCATCTTTAAAATCACTGGAATAAATGATAAAATAAATTATAAACTACTTTTAAACAGTTATTTAATAGTGCAATAACATTTCACAATTTTACAATTCGTACTGTATTTGTGATTATATAAATGCAGCCTTATTTTAAAACATTTAAAAATCCTACTGACCCAAAACTTTTGACTGATAGTGTATATTAACATAAAAAAAGAAATTACTGACCGCAGCCAAAATGCTAGAATCTTGAAAACTTTCATTTTTTAACAGTTCCAACTACTTTTTAAAAATCTATATAAAAATGTGAATCAATTGTCAAATAGCAAGATAATTTGGTATATGTATTTGTTTTAAAACAAAAAAAATATTAAACTAATTTCTAGTACAGAGTATATACAGGAATCAGAGAGTGAAATTCAATACCTTTTAAGACTCTTTCCATACATTTTAAGACCTTATATCCACTTCAGGTTTCAACCAGAAACAATATTAATGTTAAATATTAATGTAAGAAACTAATCCAAACTGAAAACATTATTCAACTACTGAATAAAAATCTATTAAACCTAGCTAATTCAGCAGGTTGGCGCCTATAGAACTGCAGAAATAATTGTGTTGCCTTGTTTACTGCAGTAAACAAGGCAGCATGATGTCAAATCAAGCAGGATCTTATTGATTTCATAAAATACACAGCATCCTGATATTCGCAGATTTAATTCAGGCAAACTTTAGCATACAACCACACATTGTATAATCAAAAATGATATCAAATTAAATACCTTGCCAAATTGCATTTAAGACTTTTTAATGCTTTAACGGTCTTAAATTTCTCTACATTTTTTATCTACTTTTTTCAATACTTTAAGACCCCCAACAAAACATATGAATTAATAAAAATAATTATATATTTTTTTTTTTATAAAAATCATTTTAAATTTCAGTTAATTAGTTCAGGAATGATCAAACTTGTCATGTTGGGGGAATGGGGAAATTTCATTACAAAACAAATCATTTGTTCACAAATCAGATTTCAGTGGACCTTCTGAGTGCTTAATAAACAAAATCAAACTAAAGATCAGACTCATAGGACTCACTTCAATGAGAAGACTCATTCCTTTTTAAAGTAATCACAACAATTTGACTACACTAGATTAGACTGCACTAGTCATGTTTTATAATTTTTCATAAAAAGTATTTGTTCTAGCAATCTGATTAAAAAACAACTAAGAGGCATTTGTTTCAAAATCATTTGGACTAGACTGGCCATGCATAGTTTTTTTTTTTTGTGAATCATTAGGACTTTTTTTTTTAACACTGGTCTTGATTGATGCTTGTAAATAACTAAAAAGAATAAGAGTCATAAAATAATCTAAGTCTAAATAGAATCAGATAAGGGTCATTTGTTCAGGTTGTATTACCTTGCTCATGCTAGATAAGTTTTAAGTTCTGAGTTTAATAAACAGCACCAATAAGAATCAGTTGTTCTGTGAATTGGACAATACAGGTTGCATTGAATGCTTATGAAAAACTTTGCTGTTTCTGTTGCAAATCACTGTGCTTAGGGCTTAGAAAAAACATTACAAATTAAATGTTATTATTTTTATTATTTGAAAAGAACTTACTCATAAGAGTCATTTGTTTCTTTTGTTTTGACTCTTATTCATCTTACAACAATCATTTGTTGAGAATTTGGATTAGAATGGTCTGACTAGATGCTCCTGATTCACTGAACCGACTCATTAGACTCATGTGTTCGGGAATCAGAGCGCACTGGTTGTATTTATCAGAGCAGTGCTATAAAAACAAACATTAACCGCGACACACGCTCGCTCACAAGACAATCTAAAAGACACAAAACAAATGCAACAGACTTGCTGTCTCCCAGACGGAGAGCGGCGAGGAAGAGGCGGGCTTTGATGGAATGCTTTCTCGTTTTTCATCCTCTATTCATTTTTAACAGCTCCTTCTGCGTGCCACTCTCTGCGCGCCGTAATGACTCAATGAAGTGGCGTACATCAGGCGCCGACTCGGAGGTGTAAAAAATACCATCGCAGCTGCCCGATCAATACATTATGGAGTGAGAGTGCATACTGGGGGAAGATAATGCCGCCTCGTGCGGAGACGCTGTCAGACTCCATTAGTGTCTGGAGGGCTGTGGGCATATGCTGAGTCGCCGAGGCCCACACTTTGGCGTGGAGAGCTTTTGTTCTTAGCTTTTAATTGTGGCCCCACCTTGGAGGGGGCCCGTCACTCTGAGACCCCTGTCAGGGTGCGCTGGTGCGCTCGGATGTGGCAGGCTGGGACAGCGGGACCCAAACTAAGAGCTGTGCTTTTTCTGCGGCTGTCAGAAGCACACAGGGCACATACACACACGTAACAATAAAAATACACAGTGGGGAAGACGGAGACAGAACACACTGTGCCTGAAGCAACTATGTACTTTCACAGGCTGAGGCGTCCTAACTGCTGAGAGAGGAATGGGAGGCATTTCAGCAGCATGAGATGAACATGTAAATATACTAGTGATGTTCAGTGTTCAGGGCTCTATTTTCAATTGAGTAGTTGATGGATTGAACAAACAACTAGACGAGTTATCTTAAGAAGATTTTAATGTTGAACCATTGTGTCCATGTTGGACACTTTTCTTATGGGGCTTCATAGAGTTACAGATGGATATATAGATTGGCTTAGTCCCTTTATTCATCAGGAGTCACCACAGCGGAATGAACTGCCAACTTATCCAGCATATGGGAAACACCCATACACTCTTGCATTCACACACATACACTACGGCCAATTTAGCCTACCCAATTTACCTATTCTGCATGCCTTTGGACTGTGGGGGAAATTGGAGCACCCGGAAGAAACCCACGCAAACATGGGGAGAACATGCAAACTCAACGCAGAAATGCCAACTGACCCAGCTGGGGCTCGAACCAGCATGTTCTTGCTGTGAGGCAATCGTGCTACCCACTGCACCACCGTGACGCCCTGATATACAGTAGATTATAGATAGCTATAAATTTGGCATATAAAATGTAAAAACTGTCAGATAGAGGACAATGCACAAAACAACAGTGAGCAAATCAAGCCAAAGGCAGGAGCAGCTTCACTAGTGTATTCAACTTTGAACTCCATTGTGTTATAAATGGAATTGTTTATGTTTTTACTATAATAAATTCATTTTAAATTGTTAAATATTATAATAATATTATTTAAAGCAACATTTTCTATTTATTTTTAAATATTAGCAAATTAATTAATTATGCATGACAATGTAATACAGTTTGGTATATTTAACTTCGGTCCACAGCCCTCAATCAAGTTTTGTTTTTGGCGTTTTATAAGAAAAAGTTTGGCACCCCAGCTCTAGAATGACCCTTTTTGAATGAATTATCTAAAACGTGTTATTAATACTAATTCAAGTGACATACCAAGATTAAAATATACAGTGTTCAAATGTTAAATCCTTTTTTTTTTAGATTAGATAAAGATTACATTTGTGTAAATAAATTATTAGCATCTGGATGTAAAAAATAGGGCAGTTTTCTATTTACAATTACATATCCTAAATCTGATTAGAAACTTCCCCCCAAAAAAGTTAAGTATTTAATTGTTTGTTTTCTAAATAAAATAAAAGATAGATAATAATAATAATAATAATAATAATAATACTTATACTACTACTACTAATAATAATAATAATAATAATAATAATAATAATAATAATAATAAAAATATTAAATATTCATCATGAACTTAATCATTAATATTTTTATTATTAAATAATAATAAAAAATTATAATAAATAACTAATAATCATCAAAACAATCATCATAATTCTTAATCAATATTATTATTTTTATTATTATTATTATTATTAAACCTCTATACTTCAGCTACAGTAATGTGCTTGCCAAACATGCAGCATAAAGCGCCTTTGAAATAGTTGAACAGTTGAATTAGGAAAGCATTGCATCAAAAATATTTATCAATTATCAAATGAATAATTTAAAGATCTAGATAAACTAACAGTCAACTACCATGACCATTCAAAGCAATCTACGAGTTACGGAGAAAAGGAAGTCACATTAAAAGACTGAGAGTCTGAGGTCAAGGTGGCGAAGGTCTAAAAGTGGCCCACTGCTGTCTGCCATCATGGCTGCAAGTATTTGAATGACACATGGAGTGCCAACGCCTGCACATGTCCTTCCTGTCACCTCATCGCACTCCAACATCTAACCCCACTCCACCAGATGTGCTCCATTCTGCCCCAAATCTCCCACACAAGCCCACATATGAGAAAAGTCCACTCCTCCAAGAGCCCTGCACTGAGTCTTTCCGCAAACACAGAGGGGCTGGAAAACATCAAAAACACAAAGACTAAGCGATGTAGTGGTTTGTTGTGTAGATGATGAGGATGGGATTCATACATTGATGGTACGAGTGGCTTGAAGCACTGTGGAGGTAAAAGCTTTGAGCGAGAACACAGCAGATGCCTGACACATTGCTGTCCATTCAGTCGCTTTAAAGAGCAGCTGCTCCTGCCCCTGGCACTACACACACACAAGCAAACACACACATAGACAGAGACACTCAAACACACACAAACACTCAAACAAACACACACACACACACACACACACACACACACATATAACGCTGGCCTTAAAGGGTTGTCTATATCGTTGCTATGTGGATGCTAGGGTGCTCTGGGTTAAAAATAGTTGCTAAACAAGTATATTAGATACAGACAAATGCTAAAATATGAGAAATAGCATAACAAAGGTGCAAAGCGTATTTTCAGACTGTCCTCTTTTACTGTCCACTAAAATAATATAGCATATGGTCAAATCATTCTGTTCTGTCCTCACGGCCAACAAAAAAAAAGCAAGACAAGAATGCTACACAGACACCAAAAAGTGCTGAATGATTTACCTTCATCTCAAGAAGAAAAAAAAACACATGGAGAGAAAGAGACAGTGAATAAGTTTCTCCTTTCTTCGGTGTTAAAGTAAAAATACAAATGTGCCATGTTAAGTTTCATAGTTGCAAGATGCGAACTGGAGAAAATACCAAAGTCACTAAAAAATATTGTAATGGCAAATTATTTTCTTTCTGTTTACAAGGAACACATTTTAATGTGAAAACTGAAATTGAACAAAGTCAGACAAAGTTTGTCTTTTAATTGCTTTTATTCGCCGGAGAATGATCAGTTTAGACACAGACAGCCTCTGTGAGCAAAAGGATCCCAAAGATGGGCTCACAGGCGTATTTAAAGACAATTTTTTAGATAAGAATGTCTCTACAGCTCCTTAACTCTTAAATAACCAGTAGATTACACATGGCTGTAATAGCCAATAGCCAACAATTATAATGCATTTGATCTTTACTTTAGCAAAACCTTAATCAATTTATAATATAAATATGTAATTGTCAATCATCAATGTACGATCATCATTATAAAACATTTCCATCACAATAAAAAAGAATAATAATACTAATACAAATCCTACATATATACACTACCGGTCAAAAATTTGAAAGCTGAAATATTCATCTTTAAAATCACTGGAATAAATTATTAAATTAAATTATAAACTACTTTTGAACAGTTATATTACTGTGCAAAAACATTTCACAATTTTACAATTTGTACTGTATTTTTGATTAAATAAATGCAGCTTTGGTGAGCAAGATAAGCTTATTTTAAAACATTTAAAAACTCCTACTGACCCCAAACTTTTGAACGGTAGCGTATGTATATATGACTATTTGTATTATATGATGTAAGATTAATTATTCAAGACAGATCGTCTAACATTTATTTGGTACTAATACATACTGTTTTTTTTATTACATTAATAATAAAAATATATAGACAATTTATTACTGTTGAATTTGAATTTATTTAAATTAATTTGCATTTATTCATTAAATTTTTATTTCTCAAAATAAAAATAATTGTGTTACTAATATTTGCTGTGCTATCTTAATTTTATACTTTATATACATTTTATTTTCTATTAATTATAAAATTTATAATTAATCAATTTAAAATTATTTTATTTTCTATTAATTATAGAATGATAAAGAAAAATTTTATTACATAATTGAGTTGCATAAATAACACTTAATTTAACAAAAAAAAAAATCTAATTATTTGCAGTTTGGGTTTTGTTAAAGAAAAAGAAAAAAAGAAAAAAGAAAAATACAAGTTTAACTTTTAAAAATATTTATGAATAAATTATATTATAAAAGTATTTATGAATAAAATAACTTGTTTTGCTGTTTTTTTATTATTTCTTCTTATGCGGTGGCAATATCACATAATAAACAAACCAAAATACACAGAGGAAAAAAAAGAAAACAGCAAAAAAGAGAAGTGCAAGAGATGACAGTGTCCGATAAGTCTGTTGGGCCTGTGATTGTCAGACAGTAGGCTTGATAGATGATAAGAATGGCATCTTTCACAGTCAGATCAGCCAATCTGGCCAGGCGTCCGCGGCGGCTTCAGTATTATGGCGGGGACTTCCAGGTCAGAAGCAGAAGAATGGAGTCACTGAGTGTGGCAGAGAAAGGAGGCCTAGGGCAGGTGGCGATTCGCTATTGAAACAGGGTCAAGGGAACGGCTCCCCGATCTATAGGCAACTCAAAAAACACCTCTCATTGTTCGGGGGGATCATGTGGCACGGCCGCGTCAGGATCCTTCTGGCTTCAATGTGCGCAGTATCTCCGACAACAAGCCACCTTTATGCCCATATTCAGGTAATTACAGAGCGCGGGTGAGGATCTATTACTGCTGGACGCGGGTTGAGTCCAGGTGCCCGATCAGCCATGCTGGGAGAGGAAACCAGGCGAGCGATCAGGCCTGTCCCACTGGCCTGAAGGCACTCTATACTACACCAAAAACACACAGAGATGGCTTTGTCTTGCCGCTCACAGATACACACACACACACAGGCTGCACCTGAGTTGAAGCTGTGTGAGGGCGCTAGATAAAAACGCAGGGCACAAACAATGATGATGATAGGGATGATAAGTATTGGCGAGAGCAGTTTTACAGTCCCAATGTGATAACGGTCATCAGTGGTGATTAGGGTCATGTGGGACTCTCCAGTAGGTCAGGGGTGCAAGCAGGATTGTAAAGTACCTTATAAACATGGTGATTTTTGGAGAATTCAATATTTGGTCTTAAGAATAAAACATAGTGGGAATAATGTTCTTTATTTGTCTGTATGCTTTTTACTGTTTCATTATAATATTTTTTTGTTTATGTATGTTGGTCACAGGTTATTTTGTCAATTAAAACATCACACTTTGACAGCACCAAAATGTGATTAGTATCACATTAAAATTAGTATCACGATAAAATTACTGCCTAGTCTTGACTATCTTTTTTTTTTATTAATAATACATTTTTAGTATTTTTATTTCTTTTTTATTTTACTATTATGTGTTCTGGATAAAAAAAAACAACACCTTCAGGCTTCTGAAAGACACTGACTGGATGGATGCAGGTAAAATTATTGAATTATTTCATTCTATCCTATACACCCAACAAGAATCCATTTTTTTTGGATTGCATTTTATTATATTATTTTTTATAGTAATTATATATAATATATATAATATAATACTATTATGTAGAAATGTTTTATATTATATATAATAAATACATTTTATATATTTTTTAAATTCAATTTGGTTTATTTTATTTTTAGAAGTCATGTGTTGCAGACCTCTTGGCCAGGTCACCCTTGTAAATGAGATCTCAATCTCAATGGGTTTTTCACCTGGTTAAATAAAGATGAATATATAAATATAAATGAAGGCAAAATAAAAAAAAATCTGAGGTAATTAAGTTTTTAATATAATTTTAATATTTTATTTGTACTTTTTTTGTACAAATTGTGGGGCGACACGGTGGCTCAGTGGTTAGCACTGTCGCCTCACAGCAAGAAGGTCGCTGGTTCGAGTCCTTGTTGGGTCAGTTGGCATTTCCGTGTGGAACACAGAATTTCTGTGTGTCCAGGAGCACCAGTTTCCCCCACAGTCCAAAGACATGCGCTATAGGTGAACTGAATAAACTAAATTGGTTGTAGTGTATGTGTGTGAATGAGAGTGTGTGGGTGTTTCCCAGAACAGAGTTGCGGCTGAAAGGGCATAAGCGGTGTAAAACATACTGTATGCTGGATAAGTTGGTGGTTCATTTCACTGTGGTGACCCCTGATGAATAAAGAAACTAAGCTGGAGGAAAATGAATGAATAAATGAATGAATGAATGAATGTACAAATTGTCACTGTAAAATTCTAAATTTTTATTTTTTTGTGTGTGTTTTAATGATTTTTTTTTTATTTTGTGTTCAGAAAAATATGACTAACTCATCTAAAATATACTTTTTGTATCATTAATTCTGAAATACACATAATATAGATAATATAAATAAAAATAATACTAAATTTACATTAAGGTGTAAAAGAAAAAAAGATTATTTTCTCTCAACAGACCATTTCAATAACGTTATGAATCACATCATGTCATTAAGTAAAGGTTCCTAATAAAATCGCCGACCAATTACTGAACACTTGACCATTCAATTCACATTTGGTCATTTAAATCCACAAGATCCTACCATAATATACACAATCAACAGTAGGCATGGGACGATAACCGTTTTCAAGATATACTGCGGTTTGGAAAAGTCAAGGTTTTAAAACCGCCAACAAATTCTGTTGGCGTAAGATGTACGATTTTTTTATTTTTTTTTAGTAGTATCTCCAGCAGAAAAGATATCCAAAGATGCCATTTTAAATTGTAATGAATCTGTGTTTTTGAAAATAATGAAGAGAGCAGAAGTCTATTACTTATTTTAATTATTTAGTTTGACATGTTTACGGTTCCAAAATATTTTAAATGTTTCCCAAATTAAAATATATTGTGTTTACAGGAAAAAAAAAAGTTTTAGTTTTTTTACCCAGACATTTAAAAATTATATATTTTAGAGCATTAATCACAATATCGTAAAACCATGATATTTTTATTCAAGGTTTTATTCATGCCTAATCCACAGTCAACCAGATGAGCACAAACAAAAACACACCTCATGGCTTCTGACACAATGCAAGACACACTTGCAGATATCAGTCAAGCTTCTTCTTCCAGGACGTGATAGCAAACTCACAACACGCCAGCATCTTTCGTGCACTGTCGCCCACTCATCATCTCCTGATCTCCGACAGGCCCCTGCCATCCCGCCAACACCACACACACACAACAACCGGGTCAGGAAGGAAAAGTGCTCTCGCTAAACAACTGACGGGGTGTTTCTGCTACTGAGTCATAACAAAATACAATCAAAAGAGACTTGTGTTCCTGCTCGCTTTATGGCTCAAATAGATAAAGCGCCTCCTGTCTTCCTTTGCACAATGCGCTGTGTAGTCTAGCAGGGCCGGGGTGACGCTCCGGGGACCAGATAGGAGTATTGATAATGCTGGCTGCATGTCCGATTGATTTTTGGGAAGCTGAGACAATGGCTGTGCAGATTTTGTATTCTGCTGATATGCTGTGTCAAGCAGGCGGGCGCTGCTTATGATGGGTTTAGTGTCAGCATACACACATCCGGAAGTAACAGACACATAGACGGATCTTTTAAAGGTGGTCTATAAGACAAAGGACACCACATAAAAATACAGTGGAGTTAAAGTATATAAGAAACAGGGAAGCTATGATTATCCATCTGATTGTTTTTTATCATGATCTCTACTGCATTTTACAAAATATTTTATTTTTTATATTTTTAATCAACATTATTTATTATTGTGTATCATTTAAAAATAGTACTTTGCAGGGCTTGACAATAACTTTTTTGATCACCAGCCACTGTGGCTAGTAGTTTTCCAACGTTACTAGCCACTCGCCATTTTCACTAGCCACAATTTTGTTGTTGGGAAAATATATTTTATATGCATAAATTTGACTTTGGCATGCAAAAAACTTACTTGATTTAAATTGTGTTATGTCCACATGCCTTCTCGTTCATTTAACGTTTTTGTGTGTTGTGACCTTGTTCAATGAGGATGAGCAAATGGATTGTGCTTTCATAGTGTCGCATTGCAATTAGTTTTATTTCACACACATTTTTAGGGCTCAACACTAAGGATTTACCCATTTCTTTCTCTGGCCACACCAAACTAATTGTTTCCTTGCCACAAACTTTAAATAATGTGTCAAAACAAGCAAAATATAGCTGTAAACATGCACATTTATTCAACAAAATTGTTCTTAAAAAACAATTGACATTTTAAAAAATTATTCTAGACCTACTGTATACACAGTAGTTTGTCCAGACTAAAGGTCTCAGACCACCAGTTAACTATAGATAAATGGAGAGTTAATCTCCATATTAGAGCAATTATTCTAAAGGAAGATAAATAAACCTTATTAACAAAAATAACTGCAAAAAAAAAAAAAAAGCCTGAGATAGACCTTCCGTGTGCGATAATGAAAGGATGATTGCGCGCACAGTTAATGTTAGGCCTATTGGCTGATGCTCAAGAAAGTCGCTCTTCATTTACATAAAGTTGAAGGATTATCAATTTTGTCGCGTCGCTTGACACACTTACCTGGTTGTCAACCAGGTCGCTGTCGCTCGTTAGACAGAGGTTGCCGGAAGTCACTCGCTCTCCATTGAAATTAACAGTCGCTTGTAGTGTGAATGTGGCTTGAAGCCCGCATCAGTGAGCGAGGATCGTCTGTGTCTCACTGTGTGTGTGATAATCCTCACGATCAGTCGGTCTGCTTCTCGATTCTAAGATCACATTTGCACGCATATTGACAAACGGTTTTAAACTAAAATTCTAATCTTTAGTGACGATCCAGCAATTTATTTCTTATAACAGAATATAATAGTAATAAAGTAAAATGTACCCACTTCTTTGATTATTTATGAATAAATAAACAAACAAAATAAATAAACAAATAAATATTTCAACTAAAGTATTTAATTTTAGTCTTTTTTTTTACAAATTAGGTTATCATTACAAATTTTTACAAACACAAAAGGGATTTTTTTTTTTCAAATTAGTTTGTGGTATATTTTATCTACAATAGGATCCATTTTAAAATATTTTATTTTATTTAAAAATAAACTACAAAAAAATAACTTTCAACTAAAGCATTTTAAGGGAAAAAAAACTATGTTTAGGGATGTTAGATAGTTAGCTAGTTCAATTCTTAATTAGTGTGAATGTATATGCCTGTCAGTACGCTTGTCTATTGATTTAGTACACAGTACATTTAGATTCAATTCAGCAGTAGTAAAAGTAAATTATATGCACTTCATTTTATTACATATACTTTTTTCTTCAATTAAGGCTTTCAACTAAAGTAATTAAGTTCCCTTACAAAAGCAGCTTACAAGCTTTTAAATAGAGCACACATGCCCATACAAGCAGTCAAGAAACTGTGCAAATGGGTGAGAGACAGTCTAAACTGGCCCTGAACAGCAAACAAGACAGAGCCGCTGTCCTTCAGGATGGCATTAGATCCTCCAGGACAGCCTGGACTAGAGAGAGAAAGAGAGAGACATCACGGCAGAGGAGGTACGTCTGTGCTCGGAGGGACAAACAGGGCCGTGCGCTCTTTTGAAGACATAAAGACAAAGCGATGAGCGCTGATAAGAGGAGGCGCCACTGCTTGAAGCCCTGAGAGCTGAGCAATCACACACAGACTGATAAGCATCGGCCCATAAAGACGACTCCGGCAGCTCTCCTCCAGACACAGAAACAGAGGGAGGAGAGCTGTGTGATAAAGATGGATACTTTCTTTCTTTTGGAGGTGAGGGTTTAGACGTGAGGTGATGACGAGACGCTTTTCTTGACAGGAAGTCAGTAGATGCAAAGGAACAGCAGGTACGTCTGAAGACACGGCGGCTAGTCAGTGCAATCTTAAAGATGAAAACTCCTGACAGTGCCATGCGGCTAATGTGTGTCTACAGGCTGAGCACTAAACATCACAACAGTCAACACAGCCTACCTTCTACTGACAAACTGCATTGTGGAGCTTTGCAAACGCGGCGCTTTGATTTCAATGAAACGTGAAAGACGGTGCCGTACACATGCATGTGTGAGCATACACAGCAGAATATCACTCTAAGACTGCAAAAGAGCAAACACTGCAGTGTACTTTGAGTCTCTGCAATAGATTTTGGCTTGTTTAGGAGGCAGTATATCTACATATAAAGGCAGTCAAAATGGAGAAAAAGTACAAGCAGATCTCCGTTGATTGGATTATGTTAACATGACAATCGGAAAAATGAAAAAAGAACACTAAATCCCTTTAAACAGCATCCATCTGATCTAATGCAAAGGTCAGTATAAGCCTACTTTCTCTTTTTTTCAGACAGGTTGCAATAGTTTCTGTTTAGCATACCATGAAAGTTAAGCACATAAAATCGTATTATATGCAGCCAAACTGATTGAAAAGGACCTTGAGTCATGTGAAAAGCACATGCAGATTCATCACACTGACAAGGGTTGTTTGGATTGAAGAGCTTCGGATCTAGTGGAAAAGACCAGTGGTCTTACCTGAGCCGGTATCTATGACTGTAGATTGGCCTCTGCGGTCAGCCACAAGGCGAGAGGAACCAGGCATGCTAACAGGCTCTGAACGCACTGGCTGGATCCTGAGAGTTTTCGAAAGAAATTACAGTAGCATCAGCAACAGTATTAAGTGATAATGGTTGCTAATTTTAAGGCCATTTTGGGACTGAAACACATACATTTGAAAATAGGTTTTAAAGTTTTATAGTTCAAAAACGCCACAATGTCTGTATAAACATCCAAAAATGAAAGTCTTTGAAAAGCATAATGTATTGCACATGCAAAGTATGTGACTAGGGGAGAAAAAAAAATAAAAAAATGACAGAAATGAACGCATAACAAACAGATAGAGACAGAATGGCATACACTGTAGAAACACATGACAAAAAATGAACAACAAAACAACAAACTATATAAACATAGAAGAAATAAATAAATAACAGAACAGACAGACATGTGATACATAGAAGGAATTAAAGATAGAACAATAGAAGGAACTAATGCATGACCAACAGAATGAACACAAAAACAAACAGTAGAAAAAATGACAGGGAGACAAATAATACATAGAACAAAAGAATAGAAAAGAACAAAAAGAAGGATAAATAGACCAAATAATAGATGTCTTTATATGGTTTTTTTCATTCTTTAATGATAGATAGATCAAATTAAAGAACGACAGACAGACAGACAGACAGACAGACAGACAGACAGACAGACCGACCGAATGACAGAACTACAGACACAGTGGCAGAAAGAAAGGGAGACAGAGCGGCAAAGAGAGAGAGAGAGGGAGAGACAGACAGACAGACAGACAGACAGACAGACAGAACGACAGACAAAACGACAGACAGATCGACAAACAAATTACAGACCTAGAGACAAAATGACTGACAGACAGACAGAGAAACAGACAGACAGATAGAGAGATAGACAGACTACTGGAATGAAGAAATGGAGGAATGACAGACAGATGAAGTGTTCACAGTGTGCTGCTCTCAGAGTGCTGCTCTAAAGTTGGTCAATCTGTGTATCTAGTGGCGTTCTGTGGTTAGTAACCTGAGTCTATGCTGTCAGATTGTGAACTTGGTGTTGATGATGGTGGCTGGTAATGTGAGCAGTGTTGTGTGTGCCTGTGTGTTTAGCGGCGGCACCTGAGGCTGTGCAGGTCCAGGTCGTCTGTGTCGAAATCAAGAAGAGGCTGCTGGGTGTCGCTGGGCCCTTGCGACTGCAGTACGGAGGAGCTGGAGGAAATGACGGTGGTCTGACCTGAGGGATGGATGGTCTTGAACTGAAACTGAGGGCCCATCCACAGTCTCCGGTGAGGGCCGGTGTGGGTCACAATCTCCACCTGGAAAGTATAACACATAGAGATGAGCACTTAAACAGGATTTGAAACAGATTTAATTTTAGTTATGTGACATATTATAAAATAATCAGGTGAATGTCTTAGGACTTGATTCTATGGAAATGCATCGGTTATTGCCAAACGTTTAAGTCTTCAAAATCACATACATAACACTGACTTTATAGTAAACTTCAAAATAATAGACACTGTAATAAATATTAAATATAGCATTTAAAACAACATAAAAAACATTTAAAAACATTGAATAACACTCAACATTTAAATTATGAAACCATTATTTATGTATATTTATGTATATATTTTTTGTATATTCTTTTGTGTGTATATATATATATATATATATATATATATATATATATATATATATATATATATATATATATATATATATTAATACAAACATAACTTTATTATTAGTATCATCAAAAACGAAAATATATGAAACATTATTTTATTTATTTTACTGCTATTTATTGCTAAAAGTAATTAAAATTAAATACAAAAATCAAAAGTAAATTTGATTAAAACTTTTCTTTACACATTAAAGTAATAAAAATGTCAAAAGAGTCATATTGATAAATTGTTAATTAAAATATATAAAACTATACAGTATATACACTACCGGTCAAAGGTCAGTAGGATTTTTAAATGTTTTAAAATAAGCTTATCCTGTTCACCAAGGCTGTGTTTATTTCATCAAAAATACAGTACAAATTGTAAAATTGTGAAATGTTGCACTAAAAATTAACTGTTCAAAAGTAATTTATAATTTAATTTAATCATTTATTCCAGTGATTTTAAAGATGATTATTCAGCTTCATTACTCCAGTCTTCAGTCACATGATCCTTCAGAAATCGCTCTATTATTATTATTATTATTATTATTATTATTATTATTATTATTATTAATTCATTCATTTTCTTTCCAGCTTAGTCCCTTTATTAATCAGGGATCACCACAGTGGAATGAACCACCAACTTATCCAGCATATGTTTTACACAGCGGATGCCTTTCCAGCTGCAACTCATCACTGGGAAACAACCACACACACATACACTACGGACAATTTAGCTTACGAAATTCACCTATAGCGCATGTCTTTGGATTTTGGAGGAAACTGGAGCACCCGGAGCAAACCCACGCAAACACGGGGAACATGTAAACTACACACGTCACACAAATGTCAACTGACCCAGCCGAGGATTAATTTTATTATTGAACAACAACCATGTTCTCAATAAACCCAAAAAATCATTTATATCAAAGCTGATTATTTTTGGAAGTAGTTTTTAGTTTGTTTTTAGTTTTAGCTATCTTAGGAGGATATCTGTGTGTGCAGGTGACTATTACTGTGCATAATTATTAGGCAACTTAACAAAAAACTAATATATACCCATTTCAATTATTTATTTTCATCAGTGAAACCAATATAACATCTCAACATTCACAAATATACATTTCTGACATTCAAAAACAAAACAAAAACAAATCAGTGACCAATATAGCCACCTTTCTTTGCAAGGACACTCAAAAGCCTGCCATCCATGGATTCTGTCAGTGTTTTGATCTGTTCACCATCAACATTGCGTGCAGCAGCAACCACAGCCTCCCAGACACTGTTCAGAGAGGTGTACTGTTTTCCCTCCTTGTAAATCTCACATTTGATGATGGACCACAGGTTCTCTATGGGGTTCAGATCAGGTAAACAAGGAAGCCATGTCAATTGTTTTTCTTATTTTAGACCCTTTCTTGCCAGCCACGCTGTGGAGTACTTGGACGCGTGAGATGGAGCATTGTCCTGCATGAAAATCATGTTTTTCTTGAAGGATGCAGACTTCTTCCTGTACCACTGCTTGAAGGTGTCTTCCAGAAACTGGCAGTAGTACTGGGAGTTGAGCTTGACTCCATCCTCAACCCGAAAAGGCCCCACAAGCTCATCTTTGATGATACCAGCCCAAACTAGTACTCCACCTCCACCTTGCTGGCATCTGAGTCGGATTGGAGCTCTCTGCCCTTTACCGATCCAGCCACTGGCCCATCAAGACTCACTCTCATTTCATCAGTCCATAAAACCTTAGAAAAATCAGACTTGAGATATTTCTTGGCCCAGTCTTGACGTTTCAGCTTGTGTGTCTTGTTCAGTGGTGGTCGTTATTCAGCCTTTCTTACCTTGGCCATGTCTCTGAGTATTGCACACCTTGTCCTTTTGGGCACTCCAGTGATGTTGCAGCTCTGAAATATGGCAAAACTGGTGGCAAGTTGTCTTGGCAGCTGCACGCTTGACTTTTCTCAGTTCATGGTTCAGTTCTCAGTTTATTTTGCGCCTTGGTTTTTCCACACGCCTTTTGCGACCCTATTGACTATTTTGAATGAAACGCTTGGTTGTTCGATAATCACGCTTCAGAAGCTTGGCAATTTTAAGAGTGCTGCATCCCTCTGCAAAATATCTCACTATTTTTGACTTTTCGGAGCCTGTCAAGTCCTTCTTTTGACCCATTTTGCCAAAGGAAAGGAAGTTGCCTAATAATTATGCACACCTGATATAGGATGTTGATGTCATTAGACCACACCCCTTCTCATTACAGAGATGCACATCACCTAATATGCTTAATTGGTAGTAGGCTTTCGAGCCTATACAGCTTGGAGTAAGACAACATGCATAAAGAGGATGATGTGGTCAAAATACTCATTTGCCTAATAATTCTGCACTGCCTGCAAGGTTTCCGCTACATTCATTCTTCCATGGCGGGGCGCCACGCCAAAATTCATCCCGCCACGGCTACATTACAGCTTCTCATTCAAAACATTGTAGTTTTTTTTAAATAGCGGGTTATAATCGCACCAAAACGTATTAAAAGGTAAGTGAACTATAACAGCGCAAGCTTTTCTGTAACCGTAGTAGTGCTGTGCGTTATTTGTTTAACCCTTTAAGGTGACATGCTGGCTGACTGTCTGACTGACAGGTGCGTGAGGCCAGCAAACATGACGTATAGCTTGTGGTTAGGATGAAAACAGTTTCCATAATTATACTTTATTTATAGATAAAGGTCTATGGCTCTGCATACAACAAACAAAGACTTTATCTTGCTGGAGTTTATAGCCGTTTCACTTTACCTCAGGACGCATTAATGCCGATCTGTAGGTCTATTGGAGACGTTCATAAATATTCCTTGCAAATCTAATAAAGGTTGGAGTCAAATTCACTATGTAAACGCGCTAAATTGCACTTGAGCAGCGTATATTTGAGGGCGTGCAAGAAGTTGTGTGCACGAACAGAGGAAATCCTAGCGCAAGCATAAAGATCTGCACGCTCGTATTACACAAATCCGATCTGTAGTAGGCTACTGCGTCACATTTGTCATTGAAATAAGGCCAAAGTTAGTTGGTAGATCAAAAGGCCTGCCGCCACAGCTGGAAAAAATCCTAGAGGAAACACTGGCCTGTATATATATATATATATATATATATATATATATATATATATATATATATATATATATATATATATATATATATATATATATATATATATATATATATAAATAAATATATATATGTACTAAAAACTAAAACAAAACTATAGACTAAACTATATACTACAACAAAAACGTTATTTTATTTATTTTATTGCTATTTATTGCTAAAAATAATTAAAAGTCAATTAAAAAACTAAAGTAAAGTTGATTAAAACTTTTCTTTACATGTTAAAGTAAAAAAAATGACAAAAGAGTCATATTGATAAATTGTTAACTAAAATATTCATTCATTCATTTTCTTTTCGGCTTAGTCCCTTTATTAATCTGGGGTCGCCACAGCGGAATAAACCGCCTAACAAAAAAAAAATAAATAATATATAGAGATATATATATATATATATATATATATATATATATATATATATATATATATATATATATATATATATATATATATATATATATTAACTAAACTATATAACAAACATCATTGGAACATTGGAATTATAATAAGCTCATATGAAACTAACAAAATTAACTAACAAATATTATATGAAGTCATTGATATGGGGTTTCAAACTGAGAATACAGTGACACCAACAGTTCTAGTACACACAAATTACACACACACACGACCTGTGTGGACAAGTGTCTGATTTAGACCAGCAGCGTAAAATCTGCATAAGGCAAGGAGTGGGGCATTACATGTGTGTGTCAGACAGATGCCATTCTTCCCTCCCTGCAGAATGCAATAACATCACACAGAAAGACATGAGAGGAGGAGGAGGAGGAGGAGCAAAGAACAAGATTCCACTTCTCCATCTTCTATAAAAGATCATGGCGTAAGGTCAGTTCCTCCGTCCCTTTCCTGTCACATATGTGTAAAAGAGGCCAGTGCCATATATGTGTGTGTTTTCCCCTCAATGGTTAACACCAACAGTGTCACACAGCCCTGAGAGAAACAGATGCCGCATTGGGTTTTTTTTTTTCGGTTTCCATGGCCAGATGTTGCCCCCCTCCGCACTTTGCCTTGAGCCCGCCATATTGTAGCCGCCTCACACTGACAGCACTTATTACACACAGGCCGCTGCTATAGGACTGTGCTTTTTATGCTATGTTGCCATAACGCATAACAGACAAGCAGACTAATTGCAATCGCATATAAAGCAGATAAATAGAGCCATCAACGGGATTTAGGCAGTGTTTAGCCAATAGCTGTCGCCGCACGTGTTAATGGTGTCATTAGGCAGGCGGGATGTGATGCTGTCGCTAATGCTGCTGCATTAACAACCTTAAGGTTTAAGAGCTTTGGCTGGGGCCACACACATGCTGGACACGCTGAGGCTGTGTATTTGAGAATATTAGCTCATAAAATGTTTGGTAGGGTTCAGATGTCTGAGGTCACACTGTAAGTCTGGGATTAAAAAACCACTTTAGAACTGGAAAAGAATAAAAGGATTTAGAAAAATTCAAAACAAAGAATTTCATGACGTAAGATTGTGCAGTTTTCTGGCCTCTGGAGTGGTGTTGTTATCAATGAAGAATATTTGAAAACACTGAGATTTATGCTCATTTTTTATTTAACTTTTCTTTTAAAGTGTTATAATAACGTAAATTGTAATCTTAAAAAATGTGCTAAATTGCAAACAATAAGCTTTTTTTCCTCATTGTACATACTTAAAAAATAATTAAACAAAACATCTCTGCTTTGCTGCCTTGGTCAATAGGTAAAAAAAAATAGTTTAAACTGAATCTGTGAAATTACTAAATTACATCGATAAATAAACTAATAAAATTATAATAATAAAAAAAAAACTAATAATAATAATGATTATTATTACAACAACAATAATAATGATAATAATAATGATAATAGTGATAATAATAATAATAATAATAATGATGATGATGATGATGATTACAATAATAATAATAATAATAATAATAATGATGATTATAATAATAATAATAATAATGATTACAACAATAATAATAATAAAGATGATGATAACAACAATAATAATAATAATAATAATAATGATGATGATGATGATGATTACAATAATAATAATAATAATAAAGATGATGATAACAATAATAATAATAATAATAATAATGATGATGACGATGATTACAATAATAATAATAATAATGAAGATGATTACAATAATAATAATAATGATGATGATGATGATGATGATGATAATAATAATAATAATAATAATAATAATAATGATGATGATGATGATTACAATATAATAATAATAATAATGATGATGATGATGATGATTACAATAATAATAATGATGATGATGATGTAGATGATGATAATAATAATAATAATAATAATAATAATAATAATAATGATGATGATTACAATAATAATAATAATGATGATGATGATGATGATGATTACAATAATAATAATAATAATAATAATAATAATAATGATGATGATGATGATTACAATAATAATAATAATGATAATGATGATGATGATAATAATAATAATAATAATAATAATAATAATAATAATAATAATAATAATTTTTACAAGTGTTTAAAACCATTTGGATCTCACTGCACCTGAATGAATGAATACATGTTTTATTTTACAAAAAATAAAAAAACATAATATAGCATCAAAAAATTAAACAGGTCCACAGATAATGGGCCAAGAAATTATTTATGACTAACACCATAAGGATCTTAATGCATTATCAGTGTGTGTTTCACTGAAACATGTTCTCTAGGTTGTGCGCAGCTTAAGTGCCGTTTTAATAGGGTTGAAATTTAAAAAAAATGCAGAAATATAGGTGAGTGGAGAAGATCAGGGTTCTAACTCACCTGTGAAAGCCATTCTTCATCCTCCTGACCACTGTGATCAGAGGCCAGACTGTCATAAGACTCATGCCGGGTGATGGGGCCAGGACTGCCAGGAGGAACCACTGCACAGAGAAAAAAATATGGTAAAGATTAGTTAAGCACGAAAAAGATATGTGCTAGAATACACAGAACATTATAATATAATATAATATAATATAATATAATATAATATAATATAATATAATATAATATAATATAATATAATATAATATAATAAATATAATATAATATAATTCATATAATATAATATAACATAATATAATATAATATAATTAATATAATATAATATAACATAATATAATATAATTAATATAATTAATATAATATAATATAATATAACATAATATAATATAATATAACATAATATAATATAATATAATATAACATAATATAATATAATATAATATAATATAATATAATATAATTCATATAATATAACATAATATAACATAATATAATATAATAAAATATAATTCATATATTATAATATAACATAATATAATATAATATAATATAATATAATATAATTAATATAATTAATATAATATAATATAACATAACATAATATAATATAATATAACATAATATAATATAATATAATATAATATAATATAATATAATATAATATAATTCATATAATATAATTCATATAATATAATATAACATAATATAATATAATATAATATAATATAATTCATATAATATAATATAACATAATATAATATAATATAATATAATATAATATAATATAATATAATATAATATAATATAATTCATATAATATAATATAACATAATAATATAATATAATATAATTCATATAATATAATATAACATAATATAATATAATATAATATAATATAATATAATATAATATAATATAATATAATATAATTCATATAATATAATATAACATAATATAATTCATATAATATAATATAACATAATATAATATAATATAACATAATATAACATAATATAATATAATATAATATAATATAATTCACATAATATAATATAACATAATATAACATAATATAATATAATATAATATAATATAATATAATTCATATAATATAATATAACATAATATAATATAATTCATATAATATAATATAATATAATATAATATAATATAATATAATATAATATAATATAATATAATATAATATAATATAATATAATATAATTCATATAATATAATATAATATAATATAATAAAATATAATATAATTCATATAATATAATATAATATAATAAAATATAATATAATATAAAAAATGATAAAAAAAATTCTGATTGTCTCTTCAAAAGTCACTTGGCATGAAAGCAGCAATTCATTAGCCTTCATTATCATGATAAATCTTATGAAATTGCATTACAATATATGATAAACAACATGATTCAATGTAAACATTATACATATAATAACCCATGCTGAAAAATAAAATCTATGACAACTGTTTCTGGTCAAAATGCACACAAATCACTTTGCATAAAAGCACCAATAAAAACCTAATTAGTTCATTTAAATTTCTGGGCTGTGGAAAGCCAGCAAAAATGTTGCCTGTGTGTGTGTGTGTGTGTGTGTGTGTGTGTGTGTGTGTGTGTGTGTGTGTGTGTGTGTGTGTGTGTGTGTGGGTATGTGAGAGAGAGAGGGGCGGGCCAGATAAAAGAGTGCGAAGCTGTCAGTAGCAAAGACAGCACGGGGCAGAGACAGATGGAGCACTTGGAGGCTTCGCTAAGCAGGCGCCAAGTATTCAGACTAATGTGCACAATCAGTGGTTTCCCTTCCCACCTCCAGGCAAACACATGCCTTTGTTAGCAATGTACATAATACAGCAGCGAATAATAAAGATGTCAAGCCCTCATCTGGAGGACACAAGGAGCCTGCCGCTCGTGCTCCCCTCTTCTTCTCTCTATCTGTCTGGCAGACATAAGTGCTCATGCACCAGGTGTTCGGACACACTTGATGCGGTGTTCATGGCACAGTTGAGTAACAGATACACTGACACCTCTCAAATCTGCTCGCTATCCGTCCCACTCAATCACAGTAATGCTGCCACGGTTAGAATGTGGCCTCCGCTATCCCAGCATGCTGGATTATACGGTCATAAGTCGCGTTTACACTAGTGCATTTTCATTTTAAAAGACACAACTTTTGATGAACGCCACATTACTCCTGAAAAACTTTGACTTTTGGGAACACTGCAAACTTGTTTTACTTTGAAAACCCAAGGGTTGATTAGGAATGTACAGTAGATTTCATTTTTGTGACCACGCCACATGTTCAAAGGGACAAAAAGGCATAAAGTGCATCCTCTGTATTTTATTTTAAGTTTATTTTAATGGGCAGTTTCACTTTTGCGTTGCCAAATGATGACGTTTCACATAGACACCGGAAAAAAGTTAAAGTGCAAAACCTTGCTTCCATAAAAATATTCACAATTTAGGAACCGGTTCCTTAACTATTATGCAAACACTTGTATTAGTTCAGAATGAGAAACGTTTGCTAGCTTTATTTATATTTGGCTAGACATTATTATGTCAAGACTAGACCAGTTGTTTATAAGGAATAGCATTTTAATTTGATGTATTCTCTTTCAGATGTTTATTATGTTTACTTTAAATACTTTAAAATTGGAGAGGATTTGCTGCTAACTTTTTCTCTCAATGCAATTTAATACTAGACATGTTGTTTATAACGAATAAACTAATTATCATTTGTTTTATTTAATGACTTTATATATGATTTTGAAATGTAATTATATAGTTAGCGTACTTACATTGTCAAATTTGTATTTTCTGTTCTGTTTAAAGAGTTAGTTCCCTATAAAGTTTACAATTTTAATACAAATGTAGTATTTTTCTTACAAAATGCATTGATTCACTACAGGAGACCTTTAGTCACCCCCCAGTGCTTTGAGAGGCACTTTTTATTATGAATGGATGTGCTTTATTGAACTTGTTGTGGACTGTTGAAAGAAACTGCTGCCTGTTGCCATTGAAAAGGATAATATTAATTAATTTATTCATTTTCTTTTCGGCCTAGTCTCTTTATTAATCTGGGGTCGCCAACTTATCCAGCATATGTTTAACGCAGCGGATGCACTTCCAGCTGCAAACAATCACTGGGAAACACCCATACACTCTCAGTCACACACATACACTACGGCCAATTTAGCTTTCCCAATTCACCTATAGCGCATGTCTTTGGACTGTAAGGGAAATCGAAGCACCTGGAGGAAACCCACGCAAACACGGGGAGAACATGCAAACTCCACACAGAAATGCTAACTGACCCAGTCGAGGCTCGAATCAGCGACCTTCTTGCTGTGAGGCGACAGCGCTACCCTCTACCCACCCTGCGAAGGAAACTCATTTTGGCCACTTGTATCCGAGATCTTGTCCTTTCGGTCATGACCCAAAGCTCATGACCATAGGTGAGAGTAGGAACGTAGATTGACCAGTAAATCGAGAGATTTGCCTTTTGGCTCAGCTCCTTCTTTACCACAACAGACCAGTATATCGACTGCATTACTGCTGCAGATGCACTAATCCGCCTGTCAATCTCACGTTCCATCCTTCCCTCACTCGTGAACAAAACCCCAAGATACTTGGACTCCTCCACTTGGGGTAAGGACTTTCCTCCAACCTGGAGATGGCAAACCACCTTTTTCCGGTGGAGCACCATCACCTCAGACTTGGAGGTGCTGATTCTCATCACAGCCGCGCCACACTCAGCAGCAAACCGCCCAGAGCATGCTGAAGGTCCATGTTCGATGAAGCCAACAGAACAACATCGTCTGCAAATAAGAGAGATGAGATCCTGTGATCCCGGAAAAAGATAATATATAATATTTAAATAACTCTGATTAGATTCACTTAGAATGACTTGAGCGTGAGTAAATCTTCAGTTTTTGGTGAACTACACCTTTAAATAATATAAAACGTGACTTTTTATTCTCTCAAAGCAATTTAATACTAGTTGTTTATTACAAATGTGATTGTAATACATGTTTTATTTAATAATTGTACATAGACCAACATTTTGTACTTTTGTTTATGGATTTTCATTCATATACTGTGCATGGAGACTTTCTTTTCTGCATCATAGTGGAAACTCCAGTATGGACAAAGATTGTTTTCATTATTAAACGCCATGTTAAAACGAAAATGCACAAGCATAAACGTAGCCTGACACCTCAGAAATCTGCTCGCTATTGGTCCCACTCAATCACAGTAACACTAGCCTCTGCTATCCCAGCATGCTGCATTATGCGGACATAAATCGTCGAATGACTTACCGACCCTGATGGGTCAGAACAGAGCCAGACCATGTTACCTCTTAAACACAATCAAGCTCTGGCCTTCCTCCCTCCCTCCCTGCCAAAGCCCAAGGGGACAATAAGTGTTGACTAATAAATAATTGAAGCGTAAGAACAGTAGCTGGCTCTGTAGATCAGGTTACAGTGGCTTCATAATGGCCAGGCTTAAGAGGTCGAGGGCTCCTGGACTGTTAAAAGCAGTTTATCTGAGTGTGAGCAACAGAATAAGGACAGGAAACAGGCCCTGACCGCATAAACCCTGCAGTATCACAGTCACAGCCTGCTTACAAATGTGCTTTGGCCACCAGCACGCAAACCATGAACAAACGTCACTTCAGTTAAATGGTGTTTGTACAGGTGCATAACGGTGTTCAAATTGACACCTGGAAAGAGAAGCCAGGCATGGTTTTGTTAATGTTGTCCTTATTAGTGTTGATATTTGCTCCTGCGATATGTATCAAAATATAAACAGTCATTATTGTGAACACTTTAATTCAATAGTCGCAAACATATTATCAAAAAAGTTAAAATGAATAAGAAAAATATGTGAATCTTTAAATATAAATATAATTATATGTATACACACCGCCTCTAAAAAGGACTTCAAATTTTTAAATTTTCAATCCATTCCTTGTTTTCATTCATAATTCACTAGTTTTACAAAAAACTAAATAAGTACAAATAAAATGTTTATTTCCACATTTAAAAAGCAGAATATAAGATAATTAAAAAAAAAATGTTAATGTAACAAAACATTGTTTCTAAATAGTAAAATATTATAATTGAGATAATTACATATGTATTCACTAATATTAATAAATTTTCTTATTGTATGCATACTTTTATTGTGAACATGTCAAAACGATACATACAGTAGAAATCTTATTTAGATATATATTTACAGTACAGTATTTATTTACATAAAAATGTTAAATGTTAAGACATTTTCTATGTACATAATAATTTGATCTCAACAATGATGTGAGAAAACCTGTGGTCTTCAGGATTGGTCTATAAGCAAATTGTTTTCTTTTTTACTGTTGATATTTTTTCCCCATGTTCCTTTAAAATTGATAAACAAATTATTTAAGTGTAATAATTAATAAATTGTGCCATTTTTGAGTCAATTTTCGTTCTTTTTTTTTATTTGTATATTTAAACAAAACTTATTATGCTTACGAATTTCCTTATATACATTTAATAATTTCCCTATATACATCACTAATAATTTTGACCTTTAAATGGCTGTTAAAAAATTAAAAACTGCTTTTATTCTAGCCAAAATAAAACAAATAAGACTTTCTCCAGAAGAAAAAATATTATCAGACATACTGTGAAAATTTCCGTGCTCTGTTAAACATCGTTTGAGATATATTTAAAAAAGAAAAAAAATTAAAAGGGGGGCTAATAATTCTGACTTCAATTGTGTGTGTGTGTGTGTGTGTGTGTGTGTGTGTGTGTGTATATATATATATATATATATATATATATATATATATATATATATATATATATATATATATATATATATTATTTTTAACACATCTATAGTTATGCGGTGGTACAGAGTTCAACCTCTTTCTTGACTTCACACAGAAACAGCAACGCGTGCAGCATGACATCACTTTGTTGCAGACACACAATTAGTTAAATGCCCACAACGTAGAACACGGAAGCAGCTTGAAGCAGAAAGCGCGAGTATGTGTGCGGTCTGAAGCTATTATAAAGTTTATGACGACAACATTTCCATAGCAAACTGAGATATATAAACTTGGGATTGCCTGCCGGGTATTTTAAGCTGAGGTGCTATTTTTTTTTATATTAGATTTTTTATATTTACTGTTGTCTAAAAGTAAAGAATTTATGTTATTTATTACTCGATTATTCAAGCTACCTCACAGAAGTGCTCTGTTTGTTAACAGAGATGTTGAATGACGGTGAATTAAATAAAAAATAAAGAACATCCCAGATTTATTCTTTTTATGCATAATAGAAGTATCGGATCGGGCTTCGGTATTGGTAGATACTCAAAATCAAATGCCTCGGACTCGAGGGCAAAAAAACTTAATAACCTCGGGACATCCCTAATATATATACTGTACAGTTGAAGTCAGAATTATTAGCCCCCCTGTTCATTTTTTTCCCCAATTTCTGTTTAACGGACAAATTTTTTCAGCACATTACTAAACATAATAGTTTTAATAACTCATTTCTAATAACTGATTTATTTTATCTTTGCCATGATGACAGTACATAATATTTTACTAGATATTTTTCAAGATACTTCTATACAGCTTAAAGTGACATTTAAAGGCTTAATTAGGTTAACTAGGCAGGTTAGGGTAATTAGGCAAGTTATTGTATAACAGTGGGTTGTTCTTTAGACTATTAAAAAATATAGCTTAAAGGGGCTAATAATTTTGACATTAAAATGATTTTTTTTTAAATAAAAAACTGCTTCTTTTCTAGCCAAAATAAAACAAATAAGACTTTCTCCAGAGGAAAAAATATTATCAGACATACTGAGAAAATTTCCTTGCTCTGTTAAACATAATTTGGGAAATATCAAAGGGGGGGCTAATATGTCTGACTTCAACTATATATAGTAATTTTCTCACTCTCTCACTTACTCAAAGAAAAAGACACATTTATGTATCTGTATCTTTCAACACATTCTGCTCACTGCATTCCAAAAACACAATGCAATATCATCCTAAATAAAAGTGTCGTGCTAAAAGCTACAAAGGTCATCCGTGACTATGCACCTTCCTGCAGCGCAGAACCAGAGCCTCACACCTTTCCTTCCTTCACAAATCTGAACTCATTCATTAAAGAGCTTCCAGACACACAGCCGCCACTCTCTCTGCTCAACGCCAGCCAATGTCGCAGGATGAGGATTCCCTAAGCGCTGTCAGTTGGACCCAAGGAGCTTCTCCCCGTTATCTCCCCATCGTTTGGGTATCATCAGCCGCGGCTGGGTAATGCTCCCCTTCCCGAGCGCTGCCAAAGGCTGGGCAGATGGACAGGTGGAGATAGTGACCAAGAAGTGGCGCCACGGTTGCTTTTATCACCAGTCGTGCAGGCTCCAGCTCCTCTGACCCTACCGTCCACATGCTGCATTTTTAATCAGCCAGGTCATCCAATCTAGAAGCAAGACCAGAGCTGTCAATCACAGAGCGCCGCTGGCTGCGAGTCCTCACAGTTTGAGGGTAAAGGCATGCACCCGCCCCGTTCTGAGACAGTTGAGCCTGGGAACTGTCCGCTAGCGATGCCCCTCTGCTATCTTCAGCTCTCTTCTGCCATCTTCCTTTGTGCTCTTCTCTCTTCTGAGTGGGCTTTTACAAAGTAATTACAAAGCAAACGACAGCTTGATAACATTAACGCCCAGGTAAGGGTTCATTGTGTTTGATCGCTGAAGGAGACCCATCACTTCCTGTTTGCAGCAGCTTTACAACTCAGTGAGTTGGAGTTATTGATGGATATGTTAGCTAATAAGCGGTTACTTATTTTTGTCAAACTTTAATGAGAGTAAGTTTGAGGGAAAAAAATCCATTTCAAAAATTATTTTAATTAATTCATTTTTAAAAAAACGTAAAAAAAAGAATAATAATAAAAAAAGTCTAAAAAAATGTATTTAGAAAGCTTTAAATTAGTGTTTTAAATTCACTGATATTGAAGTAATGTTAACTTGTTAAAATAAAAAATATACTGAATTAATATGAACATATTAAGTAATATGATAACATATTTTTATAATAATATCATTTAAAAAAAATAAATTTTTACTAATATGTATTTAAACTCTTTTTCTTGTCTTTTTTCATTTGCATTTATTCATTATATATTATATATTTGTCCTTTTTATTAAAAAAAACATACATTACGTGCGTCCATTAGATAAATGAGTGGTTGCTAGTATTGCTGCTACACAATGCAATGAGCAAACAACAATTTTACCATTACTATATTTTAGAAGAGATAAAATAAGTGAATCAACAAAAGGATAAACAATCAGACAAACAAACAAACAAATAAATAAATAAATAAATATCAGCAGCCTCAAATCAGCTTGTTTACGTTTCAATTAATCCATCAAATATTTTATTTTTAGCATTTCAGTAACTAAAATTTTATTTTAAGATATTATAAGATGTTCATTTAGAGTAAAATTGACTAAATTAAAGGTGAAGATGTAAGTTTGACACCCAGTGTTTGAACTAGGTATTGCAACTCTTCAAAACACACAAGAGCAGGTTGCCAGATTGAGGACACCAACAAGGGCTGATTTAAATTGTGTTCTAAATAAAAGCAACAGCACGTGATAAAAGGAATATTTTCCATATGAAAAGAAGTTTTTGTCCTAACCAACACCTGAAATTTATATTTTAGAAATGGCTTTTATATCTTGCAGCTGAGCAACAGAAAACTGACAATGATCTCCTCAGGTACACCTCATGTGCATTATTCAGTGTTTAATGCTAACAATGTGAGTTTGAATGCCATTTTACATGGCATTTATTGCCATACTACTGAAAGCAGCAGCCGATAGTTCACCTCAGATCTTGAAAATAAAATAAACTGTTTGAAATTGAACTTTAGAACTGTGAGTCAGTGCAAGCCAACAAATATCAATGATTCAGCATCTACATTTAATAATGGAAAATAAGTTTATTATGTATTCATTTGATTATAAACCTTACAATTCCATTGGAGTGCAGTGAGTAGTGACTATTCTGTGCTTCTGAATGGCTGTATTTAAATTTCTGTTGTGTTGCGTCTGGTTCAAGCAGCTTATGGTTCAATTGCTTATCACTGCAAATTTCATCAGGTAGCGTGTTGTAACCTGTAACCTGCTCACTTAATGTTTACTTTAAAAGCTTTGAGAGCTTTCATGACTGAATGAATCAAACCAAGGCAACCCGGGGTGCTGAAAAATAATTGGCCAAAACAAAAACAGCCGCTCTAGCACGTAACTCACATTTTCAAAGCAGAATAACTGACTTTAGCATTGATTTTCAGACAAACAAGTATGTTCACCTAGCATGTTTCTTAAATATCTGCAAACATATTATGGTGTTTGTATGCTTTAGAAGAATTAAAAAGGTACATACAGCACCTTTAAATGTCCAAAATAATGCACTCTTTAAAATATTTTATATAAAAACATAATGTTCTGAAAATATATATAGTACATACTGTACTGTATGTATGCATATATGTGTATAACTTTGACCAAAAACTATGTTA
Organism: Danio kyathit; assembly: GCA_903798195.1. Classification (NCBI taxonomy): domain Eukaryota; kingdom Metazoa; phylum Chordata; class Actinopteri; order Cypriniformes; family Danionidae; genus Danio; species Danio kyathit. The sequence continues at coordinate 32,263,393 of LR812533.1, read as the reverse complement.
AATGAATACTTGTAAACAACACACAAGATATGCACACATTAGATACGCAAGCATTTGCTGCTCAGGGCACAACAAAAAGCAGCAAGCAATCCAAGGTGGCACACTGTGAACTACGCAGCACACTGAGAGCCAGGAGCGCCGGTCAAACACGGCCACATGCATATGCACATCTGAGTATCAGGTTGGTAAGAGTCAGCTGTAACAAAAATGCATGAGAAAAAGATCTCCAGCTTATTTTAATTAGACATTAACGTTAATACACTGAGCAAGCTCATTATGCCTTTCTTTGCCCCGTGGTGGACCAAATCCACGCAGATCCACTGCCATGACCGCTCACGCCTGGCTATTTCATCACTCTGACACATGCATGGCGATTAGACCGACTTCTGGAGAATATTCTACCCGTTAGGCCTTGAGCGCTCGGGCTTTAGTGGCAGAGAAGAAATGTGAAGCTTGGCCTGAAGGACCCGGACAGCAAATTACTCATTAATGTTTATGATTATCCAGCTAGCGCAACAATGCTCACTTATTCAAGATATATTAGATGTGTGGTCATCCGTGAGCCTGCTGCCCTCGAGTTGCGTTCTCCTGCCTTTCATATGTCAACCCAAAGTGCTTGTGCTCTCTGTGCACTTGTTATTAAATTACATGGGTTTAAAACCACACTAATTGGTTTAATCTGAATGCTGGGTTAATTTGGCGCTATGATGAGTTTCAGGGCACGGTTGTACTATCGAGTGACAAAGCCCTGATTCACAACACCACCGGAGACAGAAAAAGTGCTTCACCAACTGCTACATCAAACAAAACCGGCTCAAGCAACCTTTCAGAAAGTAACTAGACATCAAAGATTTAGGGGGGCAATTAAACAACACTATTTTCAACTGAAAAACTAAATTTAATATGATTTTTGTGTGTTTCTTTGTATGTTTATTCTGGCATTTTGGGAGTCTGAAAATGCAGCTAGGTTTTAAAAATGCTAAGTTTTGAAAACTATAACATTACTGTCTTCATGTAACCTCTAAAAAAAAAAGTCAACGTTTATGAACGTTTATGTCAATTGCATCCAACTTAAACAACCAAGCAGGAGCACAGTTCTATGGGTATGTTTTCAGGTGTGTAGTGTTTCTTACAAAGTTAAATCACTAACTACTAGGAAGGCGTGCATATTTTACCATTGTGAGGATCACTTTGGGCTCTATTTTAACGATCTAGGCGCAAAGTCTAAAGAGCAGAGCGCAAAAGCATTATGGGCGTGTCCTAATCCACTTTTGCTATTTTACGAACTGAGAAATATGGTTTGCGCCCTAGCGCTTGGTCTAACAGGGTTGTGCTTATTCTCTTCAGGAGTTATGGGTGTGTTTTGAGCATAACGTACATTAAAACAATCAGCGTCTCATCTTCCATTCCCTTTAAGACTCAGTTGCGTCATGCCATGGCGCATTTGCTATTTACATGGCAGACTTTGTAGTTGAAAAAATTGAACGCTTTACTAGTGAGAAAACAGTTAAACAGACCAGGATAAAGAATGAGCCTCATCCATTCAACCTCTTTCCTTTACTCCTTTACTTTCGTGGATAAGGAAGCAATTTGTACGCACTCCACTGAAGACATCCATTAGCCTACATATTTATTTTCGTTTGTTAAGCGTAAAAATTTGTATATAAATTCTATACTAAATTCAGTATAGTTACATCCAAACACATATCCTGTTCTTATGCCTATATCTATATGGTGATGCATACGTCTCCACAACCCGACAGATGGACAAATGTAAACCTGTTTTTATTAAAACAATAAATATGCATCTAATAAATAATACTGCTAATAATAATAATAACATTATACAAATGCAAATTGTCATGAATAAACTGAAAAAAGCCCCCGACATGAAGAAAGCATGGAGGTAATGGTTTTTATATTTATGTGGAAAATAATAATTTTTGTAACATTTAGTCCTTTGTTTTATTTCACATGTAGATATTTGTGTTTTGCTGTACATCCTGTGTGTATTAAGCAATGTTTAAGCATTTAGACCTGCATAGGCGCATAACTAACGCGATCTGAGCTGGACTTTAGACCAGCTTTTAGTTGGTCAATAGCCGCGTTTACACTTCCGTGCCTAAAGCGAACGAGCCAGGGCCAGTCGCGTTTCCACTTCCGGGGCCTGATCGGGCCAAAGCGGGGCTTTCTCAGGGCCAGTGGCTGGCCTTTTTCTGCCCGCCGAATACCTTGGGCCAAAGAGGGCCAGCTGGGGCTTCGGGGTGGAGTGAAAGGAGAGGTGGACTTTGCCCAAATCTGGTAAAGATGGCATGCTGTCATTACACTAGTTTTCTGATCGCACACGAGTACATGTGCCAAAATAATTAATAAATAAGGGAAAGAAAACATATAGCTGGTCAGTTTAAGATAGGCTATTCCATAAACCACCTTATAGGCTAGGGGTCTTTTTGCTTATGATCGCACTTATGTTTCCCTTTTAAATGTAAGGCTGTTGCATAAAATAATAAAGTTTTATTTATAAGTGACATTTCTTTGCTTCGTCCTCCTTGATTTTTCAATATCGCATAATAATCCATAATACACCATAAAGAAACAGCAGCCAGTAAAGGTTGTCGTCAAGTTTAAAAGGTGTGTTTGTATATGATACGTGCACGTTTAGATGCCTGTATGTGAGTGTGAGACCGAGCAAAAGAGCGCTCTCTTGACAGCTCTGTTGATGCCACGAGCGGCTTTTTTCTTTATTTTGGAGATAATACAAAATATGAATATAACAGACAGACATAAAATTTGACTAATTACGTGTCCACTTTTGTAGGCTCAAAACAAAAGTGTCATATCTTGATACAATAGCCTAAGCTATATTGAAATAATTTAAAGAATTACAAATATCGGATATAATAAAAGCACATTAAATAAATAAGCCAATATAAAACAAACAAAAGCTAGCTATAACAATATAGGTATATACAATACATAAATTAAACCTTTTTAAAGCCATATTAAACTTGCATTTTACAAAGGCTATCTGAAAAAAAGATTTTAGATATTTTCTAAAAATAATAAACACAATGTCGAATAATGTTGTATGTTAATATTTTATATCCTTTTTAGTATGCTATTGTCATGTACTGTACTTTTAGTTTACAGTGCATGTTTCTTGTGTTGTGATGGGGGACTTCAAAACACAAAAAAAGGGAAACATGAGAGATTTATGGGATGTTTAAACAACCAGTTTTCAGCTATAATATTTTTTTTAGACATTAGCAGTTTATTTATATTTTGGGGGACCTGAAAATGCAAACTTTTAAATATGCTTTTTAAAATATGCATGATTCTCTTATTATCTTAGTGCACACTACAAATTTTGTGAAAATTGTAATGTATTATATGCTCATTCTAAAGGCATGAGTGCTTAACGATAGTGGGGACAAAAGTGCTATATGTCTACAAAGTGACTGCGCCAACTACTGGCATTGCTTGCATAAAACATTTTTAATTTGTGAACAAGGAACGTTTTGACAACATTGTTAAGATTTGAGTTTTTTAGTATGTTATTTAATTGTGTGCTTATTTCTTGTGTTGTGCTGCACCAAAGAGTTAAAAACAAACATCTCCACTGAGACACACACAAACACACAAACTTACATCCAGCCAGGAGGTATTGATAGTACTGCACAAAGTCCGAGGCCAGCACCAAGGGGTGGTTGCTGTTGAAAGGTGGTTGTAGCTCATTCCACTGCGGTGTTCTACTCAAAACAAACACAAAAATCAATTTAGGAAGCGCATTTCAAAGGGCCAGATGTATATAACAGTCTCCAGCTGAGCTATAATGGACTCCAACTCTCTGCAGCCCGGCGGACCTTCCATTTGGCTCATCTCATGTGGGGGGCTGAACAGGCTATACAGCTCTGTACATACATTCATTTAACATGCACAATCTGATCAGAAAGCCATTCTGAGAGCAACCCCTGCCTGTTTCCATTTTCCTCGCATTATTGCATTACGGTTGCGCTCAGCGTCTGGGTTGGTGACAAGCCATGACGTTAATCATTTGCTTGCCCTCATTAAGGCGCCATATAAGCTGTTTTATGTAAATGATATGACTGCAGCGGGTCGTGTCAGGTGCTTCTGTCGGACTGAAGGTGAAGTGTAAAAGCAGGTAAATAGGTGTGGTGCTGAGAGCCGCGGGGCAAGACCTGGCTAGATTCCAACAGGCTCTCGGACAGGTGTTCAGCTCCAAAGGCGTGTCGTCGCTTATCTTTTGGGCCGTGCTGATTGGTCGAGGCTCCAAAACGTGCTCCACCAGGTTGCCGTAACAACTCAGGATATACAGCGATTCGACAACCGCCTGGCGAGACTGATCTAACAGAGGAGAAAAGTTGTGTTATTAAAGGTTAAGATACTCTAAGTTATTCAAATATGACCATTTGGTTACAAATCATTCCTTTACCCGATTCAAGCTTCAAAAAGAGCATCGACAAGGGGATTTATTTATTTAGGGACTTATTTTATTTTCTGGTTTAACTCAAACAGAAAAAAAAACTAACATAAAATATATATACAGCTATGGTTAAAAAGGAGAGACCACAAATTCTCAGCTTCTCTGGATTTATTAGGTATGGGTTTTTAATGGCTGAATAATAAATGTTTTCTTTTGTTCTGATTGGAAGTGAGGGTTATTCCAGCAAATACTAATTTCTTAACTGTCTGACCTTTTTGTGATTTTGTTTTGTGATTTTTTTTTAACTCTAAATGACAACATTTTTATTCAAAATACGGAAGAAATGTCATCATCATCATCACATGATAAAACAATTACATTTTACTCAAGCATATAACTATAAATCGTAAATCCGATGCGTTGTCAAGTTGTCTCCTAATTTGTTCTATAGCTGTATAAATTTCATTGTGTAAATGAAAATCTAAATAAGACGCTTATGTACTGAAGGTTGTAAGCTATGTCAAACCTTTCTCTCTCTTCATGTTGGGGTTGGTGATGAACCAGGAGCGGGACGAGGCAAACACTGCAGCCACACAAAACTCCCCACCGCTGGACTTACTGGGGGAGATCTGGGGAGGCGGCTTGGCTTTGCTACAAAGAAAATATTTCAATATTAAAAAAAAAACAGAAATGACATTATGATAAAAGACACAGAGGAAGAAGAGAACTAAAGAAAATCATCTTCTTTGAGGGAATGGCATCCAGGACGAAAATAAATAAAGCCACAACACTGACATGAAAAGAAACACATTTGTGATGTAAATAATCAAGACGGGACATTTCCTGTATATGAAGATTATTCAATTTAAAATAAATTGCACAACCACATAACAAATACTGTTCGCAAATAAATTAAATAATACACCACACATTTATAGTTCATGCAGGTAAAAAAAGAAAAAAAGAAAAAATATTATTATATTAATACAATCCAAAAACACATTTAAATTGTTTATGTAAAATCTATCTGTCTATCTATCTGTCTGTCTGTCTGTCTGTCTGTCTGTCTGTCTGTCTGTCTGTCTGTCTGTCTGTCTGTCTGTCTGTCTGTCTGTCTGTCTGTCTATCACACTCTCTCTCTCTCTCTCTCTCTCTCTCTCTCTCTCTCTCTGTCTATTTATCTATCGTAACAATAAATTATTGCTGCCTTTATTTTTTAGTTGAATCAACTTAACTTTTCTAGTCAACTCAATTTACATTAATCAAACTGACTAAAAATATTAAGTTAAACTTTGTATAACTTAAAAAAAATGTTAAAACCTGATTAACTTACTAAAATAAGTATACACAACATAAAAATATTTGTTGTATTGACTGTCATAAGAATTTGTAGTGTAGTGTGCATGTATGTATGTATGTATGTGTGTACAGTTGAAGTCAGAATTATTAGCCCCCTTTAATTATTACCCCCCCCCCCCCCCTTTATTTTTTTCCCCAATTTCTGTTTAACGGAGAGAAGAATTTTTCGACACATTTCTAAACAAAATAGTTTTAATAACTCATTTTTAATAACTGATTTATTTTAGCTTTGCCATGATGACAGTAAATAATATTTTACTAGATATTTTTCAAGACACTTCTAAACAGCTTAAAGCGACATTTAAAGGCTTAACTAGGTTAATTAGGTTAACTAGGCAGGTTAGGGTAATTAGGCAAGTCATTGTATAATGATGGTTTGTTCTGTAGACTATCAAAAAAATATATAGCTTAAAGGGGCTAATAATTTTGACCTAAAAATGGTCCTTAAAAATTAAAAACTCCTTTTATTCTTGCCGAAATAAAACAAATAAGACTTTCTCTAGAAGAAAAAATATTATCAGACATACTGTGAAAATGTCCTTGCTCTGTTAAACACCATTTTGGAAATATTTAAAATAGAAGAAAAAACATCAAAGGGGGGCTAATAATTCTGACTTCAACTGTATCTATCCATCCATCCATCCATCCATCCATCCATCTATCCATCTATCTGTGTTGTTTATACAGGATTATCATTTCACTTAGGTTGTGTTGACCGAAATAACCACTTTTAAGTTTTATTTAGCAAGTACAATTCCACTACAGTTGTCCAAACCCAAAAAAGCTTGTCCTCGCTAAATCTCTGTGTGATGCTGTTTTATATTTCTGTTCAGTGTGTATAATGATGTTGTTAAAGCTCAACACTCACAACCACACACACACTCCAGGAGTCTAGCCTGTACAGACACCACATAATGGCTGTCATTTGCTTATAAAGCGGCTTCAAATATAGGCTTTTAAGCAGCTTTTAAAAGGCCTTGTTCCAGTCTTGGCATTTGAGAAAAATTATTAGGGCCTATTGAATTATTCTTTACGTCAGTAAAATCTGAAGGCTGCAAGGAGAAAAAAGGTCATGAGCCAAGAGATGAGAACTTGCATGAGGAATTCATGCTAAAACAGTAGCCATGTGATATCATTGTCCGACTCCTGTACTGTAAAACCTGACCTCTGCATCTCGAACATACAAGAACATACTACAGAAACACTCACTATACTGGATGTTTCACACAGAACCACGCTCTAGATCCCATCAGCCATGCACACACATTCACATTCAAATACACACGGATGGATAAAGAGAAAGAGCAAAATAAAACAGTTTTAAATGTAATGCTTAATTTTTTTCGCTTCAATCTTGCTTTTAAGTCTTGTTTGGTCTTCTTATACATACACTGGGAAAAGATGCGATCAGGACTCGCGTCAGACTGAGGAATCAGAAAAGAAACTTAATCAAGATATCCTTAATTATTGTACCAGTATGAATTTCTATTATAAAATATAATAGTAAGTTCAGGTCTTGGGGTGGGGTTTGGGTTAAAAAAAATGTTTACTGTTGTATTGTACGAAAACTTTCCTTTGATACCAAAAAAATTAAATAAAATAAAATAAAATAAAAACAATAAAGAAAACTTTTCATTGCATGCGAGTTCTTGCTCAGCTTCTTTTTTTAAAGCAATCTGGCTCAAACCAAACTTACAACAACAAAATGTACAATTAATACAGAACATTTGTGCATTCAAAATTGATTGTCAATAAAAGCCAAAATATGAAGTACTCAATGAGTAAGATGATAAAAACCGTAAGACAATAAAAACAAACACAATAAAAACTAAAACAACTTAACATTTATTTAATATTTTAATATATTCAATAATCTGATGTAGAATAATTTCTTAATTATAATATAAACACAACATAAACAAAACTGTTTTGTTTGTTTTTTCCATGCATTTTTCAAAGCCCCGATACACTAAACCCTGGGATATAAACTAAATCTAATATTAAATGTTTTCATGTCTAAAAAAAAAAAATAAAAAAATAAAAAATAAAAAAAACATCAATATTAATAATATTTTCAGTACAATTTAATACTTATTTCTGTAAAAATGCATTACAAAAGTAATGGTTAAGATCTTCTCATTGTCCTATTCATAAAAAAAACTTTAAATATATATCCAATACATAAAAAAATGTATGTTTGCATACATATATAGAAATATTTGTTTGTGTGTATGTTTCTTAAAAAATATTTAACAGTTTGTAACCGTATTCAACATTACTGTAATATTGCTTGAGCACTGAATCAATGTATCAAACCAATAAATGATAACTAAAATATCACCTGCAAACTATATCTATAATTTTAGATGAATAAACTTGAAGAGAAATGTTTCCAATTGAATTAAATTTGTTTTCAGAATATTTTTCAAACTTATTTAATCAGAAATCAGACTCCAGACATTGCCTTTCAGCTTGAAGACCACTAATAAACATGATTAATGGCTATGAATCTGATTAATGCATAGGCCCATTATATAATTAATTCAATTCAAGTTTGTAATTGAATGACAGCCTGAGTCATTATGCATTACAAGAGCAGATAACTGCAAAACAAAACTGCCGATTGTAATGAAATTGTTGTAGACTGCGGAGTCTGGACTGGGAGTTAATGTGGATGAATTGTCCAGTGTTTGAACCGGGACTCATCCAGCCTTGCATTACACTAATAGGTGTTGAGTGACCTGTTGCTGAGCTGCACTCTCACTCTGTCACTTCCCTTAAAACTGTCATCGAGTCGTAAATTACTCTCAGGACGAGGAGTGATGCTGACATCTTTGTTTAGCCGACACCAGACGAGGACTGCTGGTCGGGAAAGACTAAAGACAAAGTAAAGAAAGGCAGGGAGATATTGGCACGAGTGTATTGCTGTTGGACAGAGGAATAACTAAATATCTGAGCGACACACACCACTGATGAGGAGATACGAGCGGTTTGTCAGTATATCACCTTGACCGGAGCAGCCATGAACGTCACGCTGTCTGTCAATAGCTATGTTTCCATCCACCTATTCTTATGTGCATTTTGGAATATCGCATAAATGGAAAAGACGAGATGCGCATGTATTTTGAAATGTTGGAAAACGTATGTGCAAAACTGAGCAAGACAAACTTCTTATCCGATAAAGAGAAAAATGTGCATAAACTACGATGGAAACACAATTACTGAGTAAATTCCAGCATGTGCATCAAAGAAAAGCGATGTGATTTAGTATGAAGCAGTGGGTCAAAGCGCTGTACGGGGAGGCTCAACAAATGGAAATAATAAACGTTTACAACGCGCTGTAATACTTTTGAAAATCATGATCACAATATTTATATCCATGCAAGTCCAGAGACTGTTGTGTACACCATGACTTTGCAAGAAATTTACTTTAATGTGTAATATGACTAAAAAGTGGTCATAGACAAATATTTTCTCAATTCAAATGAGTAGAGGCTTGGACCCAGAAACAGTATTCCATGCATCGCGACATAACAAGCGGATTAACAGATTGTGTGATAACAAAAATGGGTGCAATTGTACAGCATTAATGAACAAACCAGCAGAACAACCACATTGCACAACATCTGACATGTTCCTAGCAGACTCAAAATGTCATAAGACGTTAATTTTACATTCAAGAATTTACACTTAGCTGATGATTGATTATAAAGCTTGTTTATCATGCTGTCCCGGGAGAGAGCCCTAAGCTCATAATATCCTTGCAAGGCAAGAGGGGAGTTTGAGCTCAGGTAGATCTCAAGAACTCCCTGCAAATGAACAGATAGTGATTGCTCTTAAGTGATAATTACTTACTATGAGCATATCTATGATGTCAATTTGGAGTAGTCAATTAACTTAAGTTGCATGTTTTTGGACGGTGGGAGGAAACCGGGGAACCCGGAGGAAACCTACGCGAACACGGGGAGAACATGTAAACTCCGCACAGAAACGTTGGCTGGCTTGGTAAGAACTAGAACCAGTGACGTTCTTGCTGTGAGGCAACAGTGCTAACCACTGGGCCACCGTGCCACCCATCTAGGAAAGGAGGAGGAGGAGGGGTGGAAGGGGGGATTCTTCAAAATGAAGATGGCTGTTATAAGGAACTTAGGGTTTTTATAGTGGCTTAGGAATCGTCTGATTGGTGAATCATAAATTGAATAATGTGGGACCAGCCGCAAGCAATCATAAGCATGTGATCCTCTCGAAATTAGTTTATAAACAAACTTCACTTATATTTAGGTTGCCATCGTCTAAAGACAATGTTATTTTGACGTCCAATAACAATGTGAAATGACGTTGATATTTAGTTGATTTCAGGTTGTGGTGGAAAGTGACCAAAATCCACCGTCAAGCCATTTTAAACCAACGTCATATTGACGTAATACTGACTTTATTTCGTCAGGTAAGGCAAACAAAATCCAACGTCTGATAGACGTAATAGTGGTAACATCCACACAATATCAAGCTGTGACATCATTAGACAACGATATTTTGTTGTTTTTAGGTTGCGTTGGAAATAACCAAAATGCAACATCTGTCCACCATTGGACACTAACATTGGCCAGATGTTCGGTTCTGATGTCAATCCAATTTTCATTTCCAAACAAAATGCAACGTCCTACTACATTGGGGTGAAACATTAATTTGACGTCATGTTGACGTCCTGTGCCTGCTGGGTTGTTTTGGTCATCCAAAAAATGACTTGGCCAAAGTACATCATCAAAGTGGTTCGGTATTTTTACTTGAATGGCTGCACATCCAAAAAGCAGTCTCGCACCTCCAAAAGCCACCTTGCGTTAATTTCGCTTTGCCTTCTTCTTCGAATACTTTATTATATAAGAAAATGGGCCACAGTGGCTTCTCTAATCAAAGCTTCTCTAATCTTCTTGATATTTTCCATCTGTTTATCAGGAAGTGACAATTTTCTTCTCTTCGACTGAATTAAAACAGTGCTTTATTCGCAAATCTTTGATGCAATATTCCAGTTTTGCACATAAGTCTAAGTCACATAGTTGGATGGAAACATAGCTAATATAGTACAGGGGAAAATGGTACCAATTAAACGCACTCAGACACCACAGGATGTAAAGAGAAGAGTAGACGATTCCTTTTTCTACCTATGATAAAACCAGCAATCCCAAGTGGTATAATGAGGAGAGAAGACGACAGCAGACTTTTTGATAACCTGAAATCATTACAAATGCTGCTTCCGTTGGCCTGACCATCACTGACCGTAGAGAAACGCATTTAAATCCTTCCTGCCCACCACAGAGTTCAAGGCAGCAAGGAAAGTGAATGAGTTCAGCAGTTTTCCAGTCTGAGACGCAGGTGAAGAGCTGGCTTTTTCAGGTTTGGAGGAGGACTTTCTAGAAGGACCACTGTGCTAAGGAACAGCTGTTTTTAATACCAAAACCAAACTTACTAAACATTTATTCCTCTGAGATCACAGACTGACGCTTTCCACCACAAATCTGAGGAAATTGTATCTGTTTCTGAGTGCTTTGCATAATATATCTGGAAATATTCTTTAAAAGGTATATAATGTCATGCCAGTAATGATGATGAGACCAAAAACACTGCAAAGAGCCAGTCTGAGCTAAAAGCCGGGCAGAACTCTGCTAGCGGCGGACTAAACCCAGCCAACTTTGGTAAGAGCTCTTTTGAAGAGGCTTCGGTCAGCAGATGATTTGGTCAACATGTTCTTATTTGAGTGCACTTTACACTAGCGCTACATCTGAATTTCCTCGAAGCGACCGCTGGAGCTGGTTTGTCTGTATCTGAAATCACTCGTTTCTTCTGCGTCTCACTTAAAGTGGCTTGTATGACTCGAGCTGCAGTGATTCAGCGGGCCATTTGAGCGAACGGATTATTCTAAATAAATATTGGCATGGGGAGCGGCTTACACAAAAATGTATCCGAAAATCAATAAATTATGAAACATAAACATATTTAGTGAGACGGAGGAGAAGGGAAGACAGACGCTACTAAACAGAAGCCAATTTCGTCTTCCCCCTATTGGCATTTCCCCTGCTGCTTCTAGAGTGTTCTTTCCTCTCTCTCTCTCTCTCTAACTAATTCACTGAAAAGACTCCTTGCATGTCATTTCCACTTTTAATTTAACATATGAGGACTCTTGACGTGAGCTAATAGCTTTTCCTCAAGGGCATAATTCAATCTGTGATGTCCACCATCAAAGCCTGGCCACATTACAGTCCCGGCCACAGACAAGGCGCCATCGGGGGCGAAATGGGGGGGGGGGCTGGGGGGGGACAGAGGCGGCCCCCATTTGTTTTCAAACAAATGCGACGGCTTGCTTTAAAATTGCAAAAAATGAGCACGGATCTCATTTGAACTTAACGGGGGACTTGCCGTGACAAGCTGACCATATGGTCGGTGTACATCAGGCAGCGGGGCCCGTGTTACAGCGCTCATGAAAGGGTCTCGCAAAATGCAGACATATCTCTCAACGTCACATTTATTATCTCACAGCAACTTTTCCTCGGACACGGCTCGGGCACACGGCCACGGTCCACACACACTGTGGCAGCCATTTGGGAGGCCGGCATCAAACGCTAAAAGAGAAACAGAAACTTTTCCCCTCCATTTCCAGCGTTCCAGCTCATTGGGAGAAAGTTGAGGAAGGTGCCTGATTCGCCATGATTTCGCTTTCCCTTAGAGAGATGCCAGAAAATATGCATTCCCCAGGTGTGAATGCAGCTGTTTATGGTATTTACAAGTGATTTTGAGATTTGTGATGCTAACACTCTTTCATTCACAATTACGGAGTATAAGAGACTTCTGTGAGTTACATTTGTGCTTTTTCTCTATGTAACTGCATTAAATATCATTTAAAACATCAGAATTTAATCTTCATTAAATGTTTTTTTGATAATGTAAAAAAGAAACAGGAAAAAAAGTTCAAGAACCAATGAAGCTAAAAAAAAACTTGCATTTTGCATGAATTAATTAGTCTCCTAAGCTGTTAATGATGAAATCTTATGTTCTGCCATTTATATTTGACCTGCAATTTTCCATCTTTTTTTTTCCTTCCCTGTGTGGGAGTGTTTTGTTTTGGAACACTTGATGATTCCCCTAGTACATCCATGTGATATTAAGCACACTGTTCACTTCTCTAAAAGGAAAAACTAATTAACATTTAATACAACATCTAAATCAATCATATGTTTCCGATGAAAAGTGGAGCTCCAGTTGTGTGCCGAATTAATGTGCCTAGCCCAGTCAGGAGGAAGCTATGGGGAATATTAAAATTTATCATGTTAATGATGAGGCTTTGAAATGCATACGTCCTCCGAGATCACAGTACAGCAGCGCAGGAAAAAGATCTAATTAAAACGTATGTGAGGATACCACAACAAAAGCTGAAACCAAATCCAGTGGAAGGACAGCGGCGCATGTGATTCATTCATTTTAGGAGGTGAAGGACATGGGGAAGACCATTTTGCTGAGATTTAATATTTGAAGCTGTGCCTGAGAAAAACTAAGACAGAAAATGTGCAAATACACATTTATTTTAAAATATATAGCTGTCAACATTTGAAGTGAAACAAAAAAGTTTAGGATGAGAATGGGAGTTGTTATATATTGATAATAATCACTCTCTTGTGATAGCAATGCAACTTTCTGAGTTTGCATCTAATAAAAATATCTGTGTTTTTCATCTTATAGACTCAAGCCAGTGATTATGCATTGTCGAAATAAAATTGTCACATCAAATTAAAGGGTGAAGAAGATGAATGGCTGCAACCGCATTGCACACATCTGACTCAACCATCGGCGAGAGCTGCGCGCGGTGCACCAATCATTTTTTCACCCTTATTCAAAATGTCACCAGCCAATAAAATCATAACAACGGCAATGAGAATGTGAACACAAAGGCATTTTTGAATAAACAACCTCTGTCGTCTGTTTGGGAAAAAACAGAGCAGGAAAGGAACGACCACTTTGAAGGGAAAGTCCGTTTAAACCATGAGATGGACTGACAAACAGAGCTCTGATGTTGTGAAACGTAGCAAAACACAATATTTTGCAATGTGCTCTAAAAGAAAAACTCTTTTCTCTCTCCCATGAATTCAATCACATCGACTAACTTTAAACGCCAAACTGATGTCTTATGTGTGTGTTTATACATGACCACGAACAAATACATTTCACCTTTCTGTACAGTATTTTAACAGGCAACAATTTAGATTAAATCAAATTAGGTTAAACAAAAATACAAAAAAAGCCAAACAGCAAATCCACATACAAAAACAGAACAACAAAAAAAGCACATCTCTCGGTTCTTCCCACAGCGTGCTAGAATAAACTAAAAAGAAAAACAGGAAAAATTTCTTGGAAACGAATGAAAGATGGAATGGACGTAGTCGTTTTGCTGAAGCGAGGACAAAGCATGCTGGGAGTGAATTGGAAAAACTCACCATGGAGTTTTAATGGAAAAACATCCAGCCCCAAAGAGGTAGGGTCTTCATGAAGGGACAGATACACAGAGATAAATGGGAAAAGCATTATTATTAATTGGACTGGGCAAACATTTTATGGTATAATGATACATAAAGTTAAAAAGCCATACAATAATGGATTCTAGCACATTTCCCTTTCTACACAAACTCAAAATCGTGGAAAAAAAGCATGTATATGTGACTCAATTTTCATCAAATGTCTCAAGATAGCTCCATTGGTGGTATTTAGGAGCGACATGGGAGACATGAGGTCAGTTTCTTCCAGTCTGACAGTTCAATAGAAGTTCAATAGTGGTTTAATTGAAGTAAGATGCTGTGAGAGATGTTGTTTCATGCTGAAGGGTTAGTCGGAGAAGGAAAAGTGGATCCCTGATCTACAGCCAGAGCAATGGATGACCGTAAACATTTTACAGCCAATAGTGTTTCCCAAAAGCAATAAAAAGGACATGAAATCCAACTCTGGCAGAAGTAGCTGTACACTCTGCGGCCTTTTGGATGACTTTACTGTTCAGTAGGGGTGAATCACTGTCTGTGAAACAAAACCTTACAGTTTTACACACACACACCGAATCTTTCTCACTGGCAAACCTCTATCTCGAAGCGTTTCAAGATCAAACAAATCATGCCGGGAGAGATGAGCGATGGTCAGGCTAAGTTTAGCTAAAAATCGCCATTGGGTTTGACGTTCTGAATAATGAATGAATCATATTCACACACAAGGCTTGAAATACTCAAACGTCAGGGGCCGAGCTAAACAATCAAATCGGCAGGTTGCTTAGTTGCGTCTCAAGTGGCACAGTACGACCTTCGAGTGTAACACTTCAGCTGAATGGACTCAGCAAATATCCAGCTGTGAAAATGGATGAACGCCAGCGCTAAATGAATGTGTTTCCATGGAGGTGAAAACATGCTAAAGCTGGGTTTGTTTAGCAGCAGTAGCTATGTTTCCATTTAAAGACACGAATTAGACTTAACTAGAATATCACATAAAACACCATTTCCATCCATTAAGTCAAAGGCTGCATTTACACTGCATAGTTCAAGTGACCTAATTACGATTTTTTTCTCCCATAAGGCACAGATTGTGATACGGCCCATGTTAGTGCAAGCAGAAAAAAAAAAAAATCACATGGATTCCGATTTACTCAAATCAGATTCAGGCCTTGTTCATATTTGGAAATATATCCAATATGAATCGGATCTGTGTTCTCGTGTCTGCAGTGTACGCAGGTAGATCGGATTTTCACCTGTCAATGCGAGTCGAGCATGATTAAAAACCAAAGCGAATTACGTTAATTCTGACGCTTTTATTTCAGAACAGACATCAGCAGAGTCCCAAACCTTAAATCTCATACACGAGGACTAAAAAAGCTTTTATATTGTCATGTAGCACAAGTATTTAAGCATGTGAACGAGAGAGAGAGAAAGAGAGAGATCGCAAAGTCCGCCATGTAAACAATATTAAGTAAAAATGCTGCATACATCACGTGCATAAATCGCGCCATGAAAATGACATTAAGATGCCTACTGGTTTAAAAAAGCCTAGAATAAAAGAACATGGCCAAATGAGAACTTTTCTGCCATGAACTATAGTAAAACAATTTGTCAAAAAGAACAAAAAACTAAACCCTGCGAACTGATTAAATTCAGGAATGGAAAAAAAAAACACTTTTATTATCGCAGCTTTCAGACAGCAATGTCTTGGGGTCATTGTCTCTTGTGTTGTATGTGCAGTATAAATGAAGACATCAGATACGAGTCACTTTTTAAACATGATGTAAGCGGGTCATCAAAAAAAATTGGATACGGTCACAAAAATCGAAATTGACCATCAAGATCTGCAGTGTAAATGCATCAAACTGACACCAAATATCAAAAAGAAAAATGGAATTTGTTGCGGTAGGAGCCACTGTGAGCCTTTTTTCTTACAGTATATAATAAATTACTTGCACCTCAGAGAGAAAGAGAAAGATGAATCAAAATGAAGCGCAGCTGCTTAAGACAGTTTATGGCAAATAATAATACCAAACCACTTTGATGATGGACTTTGGCTAAGGGATATTAGAATGATCAAAACAACATGTTTGTCCAAAAATGCTGTCCCATCAAATATTTTTTAATCACATGATCTGTTAGAACAAAATCACATGACTTTTTATTTGATAAATGTTTCCATCGTAGTTTAATCACATTTTTTCTTAATCCTTGTACTGTTGGGGATGTTTTCATCCACTCTGGGGTGATTTTGTGTCTTAATTTGGCCATAACTTTTTCTCTGTTTCAGCTAGCGGAATGATTTTTGGTGACAAATCTTATTTTAACCAGTGACATCATTTGCGAACTTGGCAATTAAAGAGTTATGTAATTAAAGAGTATGTAATCCTGTAATGTTCTATACAATTTAGTAGTTTTGATCAGGAGGTTGAGATTTATGCAAAAAATGTTTAAAAAATATTTATAAAATGAATTTTTACAGCAGTTTAATTGAGTGGATGCTTTCATCCCGAACATAACAAAAAGGTGGTAAATTTGAAGAGTGCACAAGGGTTATTAGATAAAAAGTTAAAATTAATCACATTTTTATGCACATTTTTAAAATGTATATGCATCTTTGGCGTTTCCATTAAACATTTTTTTATGCGATATTCAAAAATCGGTGGAGGGAAACACAGCTACTGATGATCAGTTTGGTGTTAGTGCGACTGTGAGATATAAAACGTCTTTAAAAGATTATGGGACACATCTGCATTGAAATAAGTAGGACAACACTGTACTATCTATCACATGACACGTTCATGCACTTCTAATAAGATCAGACCTGACTGCAAATCATAACAATAACATAAAAAGCAAGTGAAAAAGCAGATTTCATCCAAATCCGTAGAGTGCTATGAGGGTCTTTATTCCTGAGAAATTTATACACAGGGGAAAAAAATGCCTGTTGAAAGGAAGAAAGAAGTCACAGCAGTAAGCGTTGAGGGCAATAACCCCACTTCAGCAGAATAATCTTTCACACATTTATCGCTCTGCTTTTCGTGAGCCTAATGCTGCACTTCCAAAGGCATTAAAAAGAGGTGATTTGTGCAAATGTTTTAGGCTGTGACATGTCACATGGCTGGGTAGCACCCGAGCTCTTTAAGCTATTCATACGGTCATTACGGCACTATGAGACAATGGCACAAAAGCAGCTCAATTCACGTATTACACTAAGCCTGCCACATCTGTGAGGTCAGATCCATCCATCTATCCATCCATCCAGCAACACACACACATCAACACTCCACTGTATGAGAGCACTGCTGAGGATTTTTATTCAACCTGGTGGTTCAAATATTTTGAATCTGGTCAGCAAAAATGTTTAAATAAAATCTTATATATAATAAATATAAATATTATATCTACCAGCAACCTATATTAAACAGTGAGTTTCACCTGTAAAGTTAATTACAATTTCTTGCAACTACTAAAATCTATTTATTTTTTCAAAAATCCAGCAATGTTTTTTATTGTTTGTACTTTTTTATATATATTTTGGCATTTCACTGGTTTTGCAAGTTAAGTTACCATACCATGAACAACTATTTAAGATCAGTAAACTGCTGCAGACTCTACCGACTTTACTAAATTACTTTTGAAAATTATGACTTGGTCCTGTTCAGTGTCATTGCAAAGGAGGGGGCGTTGGCTTTGGGGGCTTAAGCCCCTGATGTATTGTCAAAGGCCTCTGATATTTTGGAATTTGTTGCACTTCAAAAATAGGTTGTATAACACTTATTTAGTTATCAAAGTACTTAAAATGACCACATACATCATGCGCATTCCACTTAACTCAGATTTTGTGTCAGGTATTTTAATAGTCATCTGTTCAGCAGTACCTGTTTTTACCGGCAGGTGGGAGTGGGACTACTTTCACACGGCAAGTGTTAAAAAAAAAAATCCCGCCACTGCACTGTCGTCATTCATTCATTATTTTAAGGAGCTGAAGGTGATGTGGTAATGATACAACTGTTAATAATATTTGTTTTCACAGTATAAAATGTGTGTAATTTTGGTGAAATAAAATGACTGTAATCAAAAAATGTGTGTCATATCAATGTAAATACATTATTCAGAAAAAGGTAAATTGTAATAGCTTTCTAGATATGATATAGATATTTAGATCTAGACATATTTATCTAGATATGATACAGCCAGTCACATCTGTTTCTGTAATAGTTAAATCACAGTGAGTTCATGCATCTAGCTTATTATTTTATAGCTATATTGTACATTAACATGTTATGTCAGTTAGCATCGGATTATAAATCGACTTTATTCTAGTGAAAATACCCAAGATGGATGGAAAAACACCTATAGTCCATTTATTGTCGCAGGGGGTGTTCAGCGGGATGAATTAGAACTTCTTTTTTTTATGGGGGTCAGAGGGTGGGGGACATCTTTGGGGCTAAGCCCCTATCCCTTTCGACCCTAGCAACGCCCCGGGTCCTGTTATTCTAAATGGCTTCCAATAAACTGTCAGGACCAACATCCCCTGGTTATGTCAATACACTCTCAGAAAAAAAGGTACATGGTGGTACAAATAATGTACCTTAAGGAACAGTTTTGTACCCCTGTAAAAATTGTACCATATATGGTACAGGAAAGAGCTTGCATGATACTGTTCGGTGCCTTTTATGGTACAACTAAAATGAAGGTACAAAATTGTTCTCCTGTCAAAGGTACAAAAGTGTTGGACAACTCCCTCTTCATTACATTTGCAAATAAAATACAATTCATTCATTCATTTTTCTTCATTTTAGTCACCAAACTGCCTAAAATACAATCTCTATTATAAATATGACAGGAAAGTGATTTTATGAAAATTTTCAGATCAAAACTCATATACTTCATATAAATGAAGACTACTTTTTAACAGTAAATAATAACTTCTAATTAAGTTCTGGCAAAAACAACTACAGTTGTTGTGAACTATATTCATTAATGCCGTTTTTAATAAACATTTGAAATAAAAAAAAAACTTTTTCATTACAATATTAATACCGGCACATTCTGGCCTTTGTTTTCCATTGAGCGCGTGAGCTGGCATACATAATTCCCGCCGAACTTTTTTAATTTATAAATGATTGGTCGCCGTGTAATGGCACAGCAACAATACATTGATTAGGTAAGTTGCTGCAGCCTTGCAGCCGTTTGAGCGGGAAGTCGGGAAGGAGACAACATCTTAAGTCTACTTTTTGCCTCTTTATTGCTACAATTTTTGGAATTGGTGCTTTATTTGACTCACCGCAGAGGGTAAAAACGGAAAGCAGACGACAACCCGAATCGACTTTTCGCCTCTTTATTACAAAACTTTGATTTTGGTGGTTTATCGGACGCCTATAAACGGATCGCCACAGACGGCAGCGGAACTGACCATCTGAACGGATAGCGGGAAGCAGAGTAATCACATCACCATAACGTTGCCTTCTTTATCATCCGAAGGACTTGTTTTTAAAGTTAATGGAGGCTGGACAAGAGTTATCTGACGAAGAGAAGAGGAAATTCAGAGGTGAGTCATATTTAACGTTATATTTAACCAAACCAAATATAGGCTAAAGTTATAAAGTTTTACAGACCCTCAACATGACTTTACTAAGTGTAACTTTACCGTTACGGCTTCGTGTGCCGTAGGTTTGTACTGTTAAATTATTTGAATACTTTTCCATTTGTTTATCATGTGCCACGCGAGTGTAACGTTAAAGGTATTCTTCTGGAACTCGTGTATTTGCACACAGTGTATTTAAATTTTTAAAAATGTGTAAAAAATGTGCAGGAATTTCGGTGGCTCGCAAAGGATCCAGTGAAACTGCTCGCGTTTTCTCCCATTGGTAATAATGTAACGTGAGACCTTGTGTGCAGTGTACAGTATGTGCGGGGTAAAGCCAGCATCTTGCCTTCACTGCACCTTTATGCAAACATTGCATTGTAATCTGCCCAGCGTACTCCGTTTACAATAACATCAAATTATCTGCTCATGCACTATAAACAATCGTCCTGTCTGAAACTTGCATAACGTTAATGTTTCTTTGTCTTTTAGATTTTGAGGTGGTTGGGGAAACTGTCAGTGCTGGTCTTACGGATCACACGATAGCCCAACTTTAAGAAGTCTTTTTAAAAGCAAGTCAAATGTATCAAGCAACTGAAAGAGAACCAAAGTGTAGAGCTGCCTGAAAGTGGCTGCATCCACAGATGTAAGGCAAGTACTACAGCATTTATTCATATGCACACAAATTTTGTATTATAATTAACTGGACCTCAATTGTGCAGCCCTCTCTGCTTAATGTATTTGTAGTTTGTTGGGTTTCAGTGTGAAATTGCTTGAAATGATTGCAGTGTTTTTATGAATAATATTTAAACATTTTGTTTGAGCAAATTGAAATTAACATGATACATATTAATAATGTGATGCAATTGGTCAGTATAATCTTGACACAGATTTTTAAATGGGCATGTTTCTAGTAGGGATTAGCATGTTTCTTGCTATACAGTTAATAGGGGGTTCTGAGTGGTTGCTAAGGTCTTGCTAAGTACTTTCTAGGGTGTTCTTAATGGTTGTTAAGGCTTTGCTAGGGTATTTTGACTGGTTGTTAAAGCATGGCTAGGTAGTTGCTAAGATGTTCTGAGTTGTTGCTAAAGTGTTCCAGGTGGTTGTTAAGATGTTGCTATGTGGTTGCTAGGTTTTTCTGGTTTGTTGCTAGGTGGTTGCTAAGTTGTTGCTAGGGTGTTCTGAATAGTTTCTAAGGCGTTGCTAGGGTGTTTTATGTGGTTGCTAGGTGGTTGCTAGGGTGTTCTGAGTGGTTGCTAAAGTGTTCCAGGTAGTTGTTAAGATGTTGCTAGGTTTTTCTGATTTGTTGCTAGGGTGTTCTAAGTGCTTGCTAAGTTTGGTTTGTTACTCAAAACACTCATCTTAGCAACCGCCTAGCAATGCTTTAACAACCAGTCAAGACACCATATCAACACCTTAGCAACTTCCTAGCAACCACTCAAAACACCATAGCAACTTCCTAGCAACCACTCAGAACACCCTATTAACTGCCTAGCAAGAAACACGCTAATTCGTACTAGAAACATGCTTATTTAAAAATCTGTGTCATAATTATACTGACCAATTTTGTCACATTATTAATATTTATCATGTTTACAAAGTAAACAGATTTTTAAATGTTTCATCTCAATTCAGCATCATCTCTTTGTCTAAACAGCAGGGAACAATGGGGCCCCAACACCATTTCCTACTGCTCTCACACTACCAACATTCCATCCATAGAATTTTTAATAACAATGTATTGATGTTGATTTTAAGTCTTTTGTGCAGTTGTAACAAGTCATTGGGAGCATGATTTTAATTAATGCCTAACTTCTAATACTAATTTTACATTTTGTCCAGGAAGCACCAGCCACACCCTACCCCACGGTGGAGATTTTGGGAGCATCTGACTGGAAACAGGTCTTCAGTGATAAAATCTTCAGCACTATGAAAATGGAGGGATCTGCCGAGCAGTAGAAGTGGAGGATGGTGTTCTCTCTGCTTTTTGTTCGTATTTTGTGTTCAGCCTTGCATATCCCATGCACAGCAGGAATACTTTGCTCTTTCATCAAAGGCACATGTTAAAGATATCCGCACCAGGTGATTAGCCATTGCCAACTGCTGTTGTCAGGATTATTATTCTAGTATCATAGACTGTGAAGATGCCATGACCCTATGCATGTCCGAAGTGTTCACACCGACATTTTACTATTGTATAATTAATCAAACATACAGGACTGATTCATGGTCATGAGCATAACTTTTCTTTCTGTTGTGGACTTAGAAATGTTGACAGTTATCAATTCAAATATGAGTCTTTTCGGCGTCATGTGTACAAAAAGCACAACTCGCATTTGGCCGAATAAAAACCATGTCACTGAAAAGGATGTAACTGACATTAGTGACAGTGAAGCCAACATTGATTAGAGTGACAATGAAGTGAACTCTGACACTGCAAAGGATACTCCTGAAGATGCTATACTGGATATAAATGATCTTTTGACTAATTTCAGGGTGAATCTAGTTTCTTTTGTTTTAAATTGCAGAGAAAAAAATGTCCTCCCACAGTCTGTTCAGCAAGAACTCTTGGAAGTTGTCAAGTTTCTTTTTAATTTCTTTAAAGAAAAATATGATTCCTTGCTTTGCCACCATCTAAAGCTAAATTCCTGAGCAAGCCATCCCAGCTGTTTGAGAAAATTTTGCAGAATTCTAGCATTTCAGGTTCAGTTTTACAAAAATGGTGCTTATTTAGGTTTTTACCTTTTTGGTATTGCACACCACATTCCATGTAGTTCCAAATACTGGAATATTTGTATTTTCTGTGTCGAGAAATGACAGATTATGACACCTACAGTAAAAAGAGAGAGCCTTCCAATACTTAACATGATAGTGGAAGAGTTTTTGCAAGAATTAAATGAATTTGACATCACACCAAAGTGTCATTATCTAATACATAATGCTAGACTTATTTCATCTTATGGTCCTCTTTGGTGTATGTGTTTTGAAAGCAAACATCAATACTTTAAGAATGTATCAAGCACCTGTAGAAACTCCATTAACATGCACTTCTTCTTTAAGCAAAATACATCAGTACAAACAGTGTTGGGAGTTTTCATCTGGTAGCTTGTTGGGTGAAAATGAGAAAGTTACCGGAATGAGTGTGAGCACCCCATTCACATCTTTACCAAGGGAGCTTCAAAACGCACTTAAGGGTCACCAAAAATGTCAAGCTATTGATTTTGCTGATAAAAAACTTAGCTGTGTAAAAGAAGTTTGTGTAAATAATGTAAAATATGCAATTAAAGATGTGTTTGTTATTGATGTTGTGCACACTGAAGAAGTTCCATTTATTTTTTCAAGTGAAGTATGTTTTAAATGTAGATACTTCATGGATACTGTGTGGGAAACTGTTGCTGCCACAGTGTTTTGATAGTCATTTTCATGCATTTCATGTTTCATATGATAAAGATTGGTTTTGTATGGTGCCAGGTGAGGAACTGGACTACCAAACACTTGACCTTTATATGGTTGATGACCTTTTGTATGTTGGAACCAGATATACTTAGTCACAGTCCTACAAAGCATTTGTATTGTGCATATATCATTACAATGTATTAGCAGAATTTTATTTCCACTTTAAAGTAAATTATATGAACCTAAGTGATTACAAGGTTATGCTATGAAAAGTGTCAAGTTTGTACATGAAAACGTGTATTGCATATGCTGTAATGTTTTTGTGAAATGTATTAAATGTTTTACAGCATATTGATTTTCTGAGTTAAAGCAATTTTTTTATCTAAATTATTAATGGAAAAATGTTTTTATAATTTAAAAATGTATTTGATATTTTATATTAATAAATTGATGCCTTTCAGGTTCAGCAGAACAATGGCTTTTAATAGTTCTTAAAGGAACACATTTGACACAGTTAGCTTCGTCACTGTGGTGGTACCTTTAAGGATCAGATTTGTACCTGTGATGAAGGTACTATATTGTACCAGCAGGTTACAAAAGCCAAAGGTACATTTTTGTTGTTCAGGGTACAAATAATGTCATAAAAGGTACAAACTGCAATGGTACAAATTTGTTCCTTTATTTTAAGGTACAATTCTGTTCCATGAAAAGGTACTGCCCCAGTGACAAGGGTTTGTACCTTCATTGGTACAACTTTGTACCTTTTTTTCTGAGAGTGTACAAGATGTACAATACAAAAAGTCATTTTAATATAGCACCGCAAACAAGAAAATAAATGTGTCATTCTTAATCTGGTACATGTAGTGTACAGCTAAATGTGTAATCACAGTCCATACCATTACACTGGATGATACTTTGCTGTTTATAATGCTCGTTTACCCTCATTTTAACAGCTTATTTTCACTACATTTTATTTATTTAGAAATCTACAGATCTACAAAGTCTTTCATGCTATTTGGCTAAAGTAAAAGCTCTTAAAATAAAGCTTTAAAATATTATAGAATTGGGTGCTTGTTGAGAGTAAGGTCAATTGTAAAAATATAAACATCAAAAAGAATTAAAACAGGAAAGTAGTCAAATACAGATCCACAACAAGAAGCAAGAATCGATCGGCATTAAAGAACAAATAAGCACGTTATCCAAAAGCACTGGTAGATAAAGCAAAACTTTTACTTCTTTAATTTCAATCTGAATTACATTTTTAAATGTAAAAGACAAGACATTTGACATTTAATTCAAATAAGTACTTATAAAATATAAACCTGTAAAAACTTTGGTATATTTAAGTATTACAGTACAGGATTGCTTGTAAAGAGTTAGACAAACTGTAAAACTGTCTCAAACATCAAATACAAATAAAACAAATATGGGCTCTGCCACCATTTCTGAAGCCACAACACCTACCACTGCAAGAAAGACTGGCTGTTTCTCAATTCCAAAAATGCAGAGAACGGACTTGCATTCTTGTGGAGACCGGTCTTGCCAAGTTACCTCAGAAAAACTCGGGAGACCTCGAAAACAGAGAACACGTCCTCTGAGAAATTAGATGCTGCATTCTTCCCTAGTTCTTCCTGATGGTCACATGACCTTCACGCGTTTTTAACAGGAAATTATTTCAATATTACAACATTCATACGGCGATTTATTGTTTTTCTCCTTTTGACAATATATATTATGCATAAAGACCTTACAAATACAAATAACACAATACAAATAAAACAGATTTTAATATGACTTTTAGCAAATAAACACCCTTAATGTGTTTATGCATTTATTAAGATTTTCATATTAATGTTTACTTTCACTGTCTCATTTAGGGATACTCCTGAGACAAGTAAGTTATATCTCAGAACTTTAATATTAAATCTATATAAAATGCAGCGCCTACCACCTCCAGTCGCAATGACTTCTGGGACTTCTAGAGAATTCAGTACTCAAGTCTGCATCGGTGCGCCCTAGATATCAAGAACACATCCGGGAACTTTCACGCGTCCTCCGTTCTTGTGGTCTTGAGCTTTGGAACTGAACTTTGGCAGTTGATGATGACGTTACACGAGAACACAAGGACGCATGATCGCTGAAGAACGCATATTGAGAAACAGCCACCATCTACAGCAGGGGTGCCCAAACCCCTGGAGGGCCGATATCCAGCATAGTTTTGCTCCAACTTTCTTCAACAAAACTGCCTGGAAGTTTCTAGTATACCTAGAAAGAGCTTGATTAGCTGGTTCAGGTGTGTCTAATTTGAGTTGAAACTAAACTCTGCAAGACACTGACCCTCCAGGACCGACTTTGGTTAACCCTGATCTACAGGTATTATGCTTTTCATCCTTTAAAATATGCAGCTTCACATTCCACACAATAACAAGTGTTTAATTAAAGACAGAAATAGGTTGTGCTAGGAACAAGTCATTTATGAACAAAACAAGCATCACTAGGATTTTAGCACCATCACTACAATTCTTACTTCAACTGTGACAGGAAATGATGGCCGTGAGCTGGCTAAAGTGACTATGAATTTTACAAAATACAAATAAAAAGCAGTAGAAAGCGCACTAATCACATAGCAGACAATGTAAAAGTAGCAATAATGTCATCAAGACTGATATCAGACATCACTGCGGTGGCTGATTTGACAGCTGAAATCAGGAGAACAGCTGAAGTGGTTCGCAGAAAAAGAAGGTCACACACAATGACATAACTCACTGAAAGAGCACAGTACATTAACACAGTGAGACTCACACTGCTGGTTAGACACCTCTCTTAAACAATGAGTGTTTTTAGTGAGTTAAGCATTAGGGGAGTAAAGCATTAGGTGAGTGTCAATATCAAACTTGGCTGAAATAAAAGATCTAAAAATCTAACTATAGACTGGTGGTTACTAGCAGATGTTTAAAGTAATTATTAAAAAACTTTTTTTTTTAAATAGAAATAAAGCACAATAAGATAAAATAAAACAAAAATATTAATAGAATAAGCCTAAAAACTAAAAATAAGCCTAAAATTAAAAACTATAAGCTTAAATATTTTGACAATGCCAAACACAAAACAAAACTTTGAATTAAAATTTTTATACATTTTAAAACAAAAAAAATATATGAATAAATGCTAAAACAAAATCTAAACCACAATAAAACAACACAATACAACATGCTTGTTTCCAGAAATTCTTGAAAGCCAGTTTTTTTAAAGAGTAGTTATCAGTTAAGTAAAGTAAAGTAAGTAAAGAGTAGCCAGTTATAAAATAAATAAATAATTAAATAATTAAAATAAATAATTAAATACCAAAATTAATCAGAATCATTTCCCAGTACTGGGTTGTGGCTGGAATGACATCCACTATGGCTGTGTGATTAATCTAATTCGAATCGCAATCATAATTTGAAACGTTGCGATTAGCTAATTGCAAGACGCTACGATATAAACTATACATGCATTATTTATCTACCGAACTATGCGGAACTCCCACAATAAAAAACAAAAACAAACAAACAAACAAACAAACAGGAAAGCTCGGACGAGTGGGATGATGACGTCTGCTGCTTCAGATGCATTAATAGATTAATTAATATCAAAGAAAAACAGAACATCGGTAATATGTGAATATTTTGGTTTAAGTCACAGACACTGAACAAAAACAGGTAATTTGGAAGAGCTGTCGTAGAATTGTTGCCACAGCACGAAGAAATACAACAACCAGCATCTAAAAAAGCACCACAGTTGGCTATATGAGGAGTGTCTTGCTGAAAAGTCAACTGAAAGTATTGCCAGTGACACTTAATCTAGTAGCAAGCAACAGCAAAGTACAATTTCAGAGTTGATTCAGCCATGTTAGTGTTCTGCATTTTTATAGTTATTATTTTTTAGTTTTTATAATAAGCTACACTTTTTCCCTAATTTAAGTTACAGAATGATGAGGTCATCTTATTTTTGTTTACTGTTTGCTAGAAAAATGAGTGTTTAATTTCTGAATATTTCAGAAACAATTTGTATAAATGTTTAAGTTAATATCTTTTTAATTCCTTTAACTAACACTTACTGCATTTTAGCAGTAAGAAGCTACAATACAGATTTATGAGCTGAAGCTTGACTACAAATTTAAAATGGCAAATCAAATCGAAATCACAATTAAAAAAAAATAATTAAAAAAAAAAAAAAATCACAATTAGATATTTTCCCCAAATCACCATAAAACATATACATATGCCAACGTATTTGGCGGTTCGTTACGCTATGGCGAGCCCTGATAAATCAGGGACTAAGCTAAAGGATAGTGAGTGAGTAGTAAGAATAAAAAATTAGAAATCCAAATAAACTGCTAAAATTAAAATGTGTATTGGAGGGAATTTGGCATTTGGAAAGTAACACCCCGTCCATAAAAGCAAAATCTCAAATCTATGCTGTGTAAACTTTAGTACAGTTTGCTTTACAGTACACAACCATACTAAATCTCAGAAGTGAGATGCAAATTAAAAACATAATAACCAGTTAAACGCCAGCAAAACCACTCGTGTCTGGTGTAGATATGCTAAAACTGTGCATTTGTGTGTTGATTTGTGTTTGATTCTGTCTTGTCAAGCTGCAAGCAGTGAGAATCTCTATACTAGGTAACTGAACCAAGTGTAAAACCACACTTGCTTTTTGCCAGCCAGCTTAACTCAGCCACAACACCGAATGTCCAGTTTCATTATTACAGAGGTTCTGTCTGTAAGGAGGACAATCTCCCATTCCCCAGCCACAGCTCTGAGTGCTGCACATTTGAGGGTACAATTTTTTGGGCATGTTGACGGGCAAGGAGAATATGAGCAGAGACAGGTGTGTGCGTGCAAACAGCTGACTGACTGACATACACGTAGACGCACAACATGGTTCAGCACAACATAGGATGTCTCTTGTCTGCCGCCACATATGCTAGCCTCAGCTAAGGAGAGAAGGATAAGGAATGAAATGAGATTGGACTTGAGGACAGGACACCAACGCGATGTCAACTCTGTTATAATGCATAAGCCTCAGACTCAGCACGTCTATTGAAAAAAAACTAGGACTGAGAGCAAGTCGGGATTTTAAAGCTAGAAACTTAACCAAACGCAAGGCTGAATTATTCAAACTTGCAGCTGATGCACTCTTGACGACTCTTTAGTTCAAAACTAGATGAGCGATAGCCCTTAAAACAACCTCAGCGCAAAGTGTTCTGCATCACAATGAGCTGCAGGCCTGTTTAAAAGTTGACCAGACGTGCCACTGTTTCGTTAGCGAATTTCCCATTCAAACTTTGCATTTAAATAAAAATAAACAATTGGAATAAGTCATAATTATGTTTAGTCAGTATGTAAATGTGCACTGCAGTCATCGATATGGCAGCCAGTCTTTACCGGCATGTTCATGTTACATGGAGAGCGACCGCATGATAGGTCCAGTGATTGTAATACATCTGGTTTGAGAACTAACGACCAAGTACAGCAAAGATCCATATGCGGGAGAGAGCAGGTTTGCATGTTTGTGTAAATTCAGGCAATCATCTGGCAAATGACGGTTTGATGACACTTAAGTGGCTTGAGCAAGAGTCAAGAGTTCATGCAAACTCATGCCGTATTTCAAATCCTCAAACACAGTTCTCGCAAATGAGAAATTCTATCGCCTGCTATGGTTAGGCATGGTGTTTATATGTCTAGTGAATTACAACAATTATATTTTACGTAACTGTTTGACTATCGTTCGGCAACAAAAGCTAAATGTGCAAAGTTCATGTATTTAGCACATCCAATATATTACTAAACCAATTTTTATTAAATACCAAAATGGAAATGAAATGTCAACTGCGAGATGATATTGTTATAAAGTCATAGCACACCAAATTACAAAGATAAAAAAATGATCCTGACCTAAAAACTACTAGAAGGTCAGGTAGTTAGACTAAAAATGACCGAATAAAGTATTTCTAGTTCTAGATTTTCTTTTCACAAAATTTAATTTTCATAGTTGCATAGAAATGTTTCCATTTTACAGATAATTTGTAGGAGATGATGATTCAACCAAGCATTTTCTGTCAATTTACTCACTCGGTGAATTAAAAATAACAATGTTCAGTTACCTGCACAGACTGATCTTTTTTTGCTTCACAAGTCTTCAATGTACAGTATAGTCAGGAGCATTGAATATTGCTAATGGAAATTTGTTTTATCATTCTCAAAGTGCCAGTAGTTGTTGACTTCCATTTTATGAATAAACAAAGACCGCAATTTCAGCTAAATCTACTTTATTGTTCAACTGAAGAAAAATTGTCAGTTGTCAATTTTTTGGGTGAATTTACTATCTTTAATAGTAATGAAATATGATTTGTATTGCTATATGATAGTAAAGGTCCATACTCAGTGAATGTCAGTGTTAAATGGTGTGTAGAAACCCACCCTGTGCGCTTGGTGATGGTGCCCAAGGTCATGGGTTGTTTGATCTGAGCCAGTGGTAGCACAACCGTCAAACTGGGTAATGAAGACAGACGTGGGTTACCCATGTTGTTGTTGGTGAAGTTGTTGTAAGATTCTTGGCTGGTAAGTTTGGCTGTAAAAACGGAAAAAAGACAAGTTTGCAATCAAATTATTATTATTGTTTTTTTACCATACAGACAGAACATTTACACAATTATATGTTTAAACCTTTTATAAATAATAGGTTGCTCTTTTAAACGTTCTATATAGAAATTAAAATTAATATATTACAATAATTCTGAAATAAAGACTGCTTAAAATTCAGCTTTCAATCACTAAAAAAGTTTATAAATTAAATTGCATTTTTAAAAATGAAAGTCTTATTGAATGCTTGTAGAAAAATATAAGAACAGCTAAAATATTAATATATTATAAAGGATTAATTCATAACTTATTATATCTTCTCAGAAACACAAACAAATCAGACACAAGGTTTTTACAGCTCTGCTCTTAATTATCCTCTTTTCATCTGTTTTCATTTTTAATGTGTTGCTTCTCAATCCAACTAGTACAGAGATCAATTTGATCAATGCTTCCATGCACTTCAAAAAACTATATAGTGCACATGTACTCAAATATTCCAAACAAAGTTGAAGTGCTGCTTTTTAGTTTTTTTAACTCCATTATTTTTTCCCCTTTCGACATACAATATTTCGGGGCAGCCCAATAATCTCAACGAACATTTTCCTTGCTTCCATTGTAATATGGCCAGGAAGAGGGTATTCAGGGGGTTGGAGAAATACCTGAGACACAAAACAATGATTATCTGAGGGCAAAAGCGCTGAGAGCGGCCGTGCCACAGTGTTGGAGGGGTTTTAGATCATTAGCCAGTCTCTCTGTCTCTCTCTAATACCCAGAAACGCTGTCTTTGTGCTTAACCAAAGAGAGGCCATTTAGGCCTCATGGCCCTCGATAAAGGCCTGCTTTGGCTGGAGACATTACACAAACCCCTGCGCCATTCCACACAGGGCCCGGATCTCAAGGGCCCTTCACATTTCAAAACCACTACACCCCAAGCGCAGCCACCTTTTGTGTGCAAGAGCAGCAGAAAAGAAAAGGAATTCGAACAGGAAGCAGCCTGAAAACCCATGATGGTGCTTCTGATGGACAAAGACGAGGAGTAAAGGAAGAAAAATCTTAATGAATTTAGCATCTTTCCAAGAAGGACGCACTCAGTCTCTGTGCACATTTGAACCCCCACTAAATCAAAACCCGGACACGCATGCAAACATCGTCACGCCGGCAGAGCTTAAGCCCTCAAAAAAAAAAAAATAAGCAGACGCCTCTCGCACGGGATGATGTGAAACTCAGCCACCGGATGACGTAAACCAGAGTGTGGCAGGCTTGGACGAAACTCTCAAGAATGGCACGTCCGAGAGAGGCAAGGCGCCTGGCCAGTCAAAACGATCCTGCTTATGGAGCCGTCATTTGATTAATGACTCATGTGTGATGGCCTGCGCAGTGATACATGACAAGCCAATGGAAAGAAGATCCATCAATGCAAATACACAGCCGTCGCAGGCCTAACTCCAAGAGGCCGGCCGGGTCGCCCTCTGTCACCTGACCCTTCTGTTCGAGCTCACTCCGCTCCATTTGCATTTTCTTCTAATGGCACAGACCTGGCCAGCCCTGTCACTGATATCTTGTTTTTCCCCCTCAAGCTGTTCTATTTGCATCTGATAAAGCAATGAACACAAGCGATCCATTTAAACTGACGCTTTCCATTCGTTATTTGGTCGATTTGCACACCAGAAGCTAGAAAAAACAACATTCCTACGCAAACAGCGTCCACACCAATGCTGAAGTGAAAAAAACTACGTGACCTCGACAGGCACCGATGCGCGAAACGTGCCTGGGGACAAAATATCGCACGACGTTCCAAAGTGTCAGTCGTTGAGAAATGACCAGGCTTTAGGAGCATCTGCGAAAGAAAAGAAAAAAAAAATGTTGCTCTCTCCCTGTTTGGGAATAGGTTGATATATATTCTGTTTCACCCATTCATGTATTTCGCGATCGTCCAGGTTTCCCAGACATGCTCCTGTAAGAGCGTAGTTCACAGCAGATTGGGATTAGGAGGGGAGGAAAAAAATAGAGGGATGAGTGGAGAGGAAAAGGAACAATGGCGGTACCGCCGTACTCAGGGGGAAGGTGCTGTCATGTCAAGCCTGCCTGTGCCAATTCCCAGAGCTATCATTATTAAAATACACACTTTCAAAGGAGGAGTACTACAAGTGGAAGGTGGAGGAAAAAAAAAAAAGGAAAGTAAATAAAAGGAGAGGCCAGAAAGTGCCGGATAAAAGCAATCCCCGTGGACAAAGTGAAAACAAATTAAAAGGACCATTATAAAACACAGATGCTGCAAAGAAAATAAACTTCACAAGATTTAGTGTTTTCAAAAGAAATCAGACTTTGGTGGAAAAGCCATTTCTGGTAGCCTCTGCTTTTACAGTATCTGCTCGCTGCTATTTTCAGGCTTTCACAGTGGGGTCAAGCCAGCCTATGTGAAAATGGCCAACTGCCAGTCTTTTCCCCGACTGCTGGTGAACGAGAGTGCTTTTAAAGTGACAGCGGAGCTTTTTTTTCCCCCTCCTCAAAGTTTTTAGGATTGTACGACATCGGCTTTAATGAGCAGAAACATTATATGAAACTTCCTGACTACTAGCAGACTTCGTGCCATACTAAAATTTTTACCATGAGACATGAATCGTACATTTTCTGTTTCCTCCTTGTTCCATGTCCTGATTTCTTTGCAGAAGTCGCTGTATGATTACAAGCTATTCCAGAATTATTCACTGCTGCATTATAGGCATAGAACAAAGAACAAGTTCTCATGCGTGTAATTTATTAACCAAACTACATACGAACAACTCGCTACGAGGCTGTCTGAAATCAGATCCAATAGTTTACAACATGTCAGCATTTACAGCTCATCAGAGGAGCACCTTGGTGACAGTGGGAATCTACACTCTTCTGTGGCTCAGATAACAGCCTTACTCAAACCATATGTGAGAGGGTTTGTTTGCAAGGCAATCTGTGTGTGTGTGTGTGTGTGTGTGTGTGTGTGTGTGTGTGTGTGTGTGTGTGTGTGTGTGTGTGTGTGTGTGTGTGTGTGTGTGTGTGTGTGTGTGTGTGTGTGTGTGTGTGTGTGTGTGTGTGTGTGTGTGTGTGTGTGTGTGTGTGTGTGTGTGTGTGTGTGTGTGAGGATGTTTCACCTCAGACGAGCAGAC
This sequence comes from Danio kyathit, assembly GCA_903798195.1. Taxonomy (NCBI): domain Eukaryota; kingdom Metazoa; phylum Chordata; class Actinopteri; order Cypriniformes; family Danionidae; genus Danio; species Danio kyathit. The sequence continues at coordinate 32,230,316 of LR812533.1, read as the reverse complement.
TTCGCAAACGGTGCATGAGAAGATGAACAGGAAGGCATCCGCAGACTCAATCAATGCACCTCGGCATGTGGCTCTGATCAGGAGCACGTAATCCGATCATGTCAATTTACTTATGGGTAAGTGGGAAGCGTATTCTCTCCTCCCAGTCATGAACGCTGCAGTGTCATTTCAGACATGTCTAAATGAAACCCTATGCTGGTTTGTCTGACAAAAAAAACATGTTCATTTCAAAGCACAAGGATGTCAGTCAACTGTTGTTGCAACAGCTATGGACAGAGATGTGAACACAACCCATATTCAGTAAATGAGTCCTGAAAATGTGATATATAGTATCAGTGATATCAATAAGAACAACAACTGTGAAATCTCAGTTTGAATACATAAAAGTTTCAAAAATAAGATAAGTATTAGGCATAGAAATAAATACACGACTACAACAAAAAAAAATAGATTCGATAAAATAGAAGTTGTAAAACAAAAAAAGAAGCCTCTTATTATTTACTAATTAATTATTTATACCATTTATAATTACTTATAAATTGTACACTAATTGTTGTCCTATTAATTTTAGTAATATTAATACATGATTAGATCAATTAAATCAATAATCCAAACCATAACACTTGAACAAAATTAGTTATTACAATACAAAAACAAATACAGGGAAGTGGTAAATAAATAAATAAATAAAAATAATAAAAGCACCAACATAATTCAAAACGTGTATAAAAAGCCCCAAAATAAATGTCAACACAAAAAAACAGATTTTTAATAAAGATAATTAAAAAATTTTAATTCATAATTTATACTATATTAGTTAAAAATATTAATTTACATGTAGCTTTTTTTATTTTTAACATTTTAATTAATTATTATTATTATTAAATGAATTACTTTTAATGTAAAATATAATAATACATACTACTAAGAATTATATTGATTTATGATTACGTTACAATTGAATAATTGAATAAATCATTCAAATATAGTGCTGCTACAGCTGAACGCTGCAAAAATTCCTGTTTCTTGTGCCATAAATGTGTTAAACAGCACTGACTAATCATGTTTTCCTAATTAAATAATTGTCAAAATTGTTCTAGCCTTGAAATGTCAATAATCAAAATTCTATTCCATTTCCAGATGCATAGCAAAGTGGTAATCTTACACTGCCTAGAGCAAGCACTATTTTCAAACTCATTAATGCAATTGAAATATCTAGTATCCAACCACAACATCAACCATGCAGAACTGCCAAAGTTCATAATTACAACCAAAAATGATAAGTCAAAGGTAGTTTTGACTGGCGGAACTCTGAAAAGAGTATGCTTTAAAGTATATCAAAGCATTTGCAATAAGAAATTAAAAACCAGACATTTCCATCATTACTAGACTTGATTTGCCAGTACAACAAAAACATGTATATCCAACAGCCACAAAATAAGCAATATAATCCATGTATTTGCTTACCATAAAATTATATTGTGCAAACACATATCAACTTGTGGTTTTGGTCAAAGTTACACATTTAAAAAACCTGGAAAAAAAAGCTCATGTAAAAATACTCAACCACCAAAGCTTTTTCAGCATACCTTTAAAAACATATGAACACACTATAAAACTATTAATCGTAAACTAATATTTCAAAGAATCAAAAGCAGGAATGTTGCATTGCATCATGGTACAGAGAAACTTTGACTGTGGGACAGTGCAGGGTCTCAGGTCATGAGAAGTGTCAAAATCACATTTCCTCACAGTGGGAAAGGGCAGCGCAACATCATGGCTCACTCTGCCTGATAAAGACACACCAGCACAGTCAAAAAGATTCACATGAGAGCAAGATCAACAACATTATTTAAAAAAAAAAAAAAACACACATACCAGGCCACCCAGGCCAAACAAACACACAACCTCAATAAGATGTTTACAACTGATGTACCAGGGGAAAGCCAATGCTACCAGAGAGAACTAAGGGGGGAAAGGGGGGGAATTGATGACATATTTAAATATATATAGTCTTCAACATATGAAGTGGATCAAAAATGTCTATCAAAGTTGTCCTAAAATTATAGAACAACTCACATTCTTCTTAGGACAATTCTGAAAACCTTTCTTGTTTTCATCCAGTTCAAATGTTGACTGTGTATATATTTTCTTAATCTTTATCCTTTGCCACTATCCGTCAGAGCACTAGGTTTTACTTATTTTAAAAAAAGGTGTTAAAATATAATAACAATTTTGAGTTGTAACACTTTTTTTTAACATAAAAATGTGTCGAAATATACAGTGCATGTATTTCTGAATAATAATGCCCCATTATTTCATCTAGGGCTGCACAATATATCGTTTCAGCAACGATATCGCAATGTGGCCATCTGAAATAGTCATATCGCAATATACTGTATGCAATGTTGAGTCTGAATTATAGTTGACCAGGAGCTACAGAATTGTATTTAATCACTGTATTTACGTGAAATATATGCCAAGAAAAAAAAAGTTTTTCCTTACTTAGAATTTTTCTCTTGCTTCCAGTACAAATATCTACTATACTTCAAAGCGAACACGATTATTTTACTTACACCACTTGCAAATAATTGTACTTGTTTTAAAGAAAAAAAAAAAGCTTAATTTTGATTTATTTCTTCTGAAGTTGAATACAAAAATAAATTTCTTACTTGATCTAAGAATTTGTAGATATTTGGACTGGAAACAAAAAGCAAAGGAAGAAAAGCTTTTTTGCATTCTGATTATTTAATTTCTGTATCTGAATACTGTTAGACTGTCAAATATTGCTATTCAAACTGTCTTGTGAAAGTGTATTCATATAGCAATATTTATTTCAGAAAAATAATAGCACAATATCAGATTTGTTCAATATCGTGCAGCCCTAGTTTCACCCCTATTTTGCCCTATTTTTTCCAAAAAAAAAAAAGTTAAGAGAAACATTAATATTTAATATTTTTGTGTGTATTTTGTACTATTTTAATAGTTTTCTTTTCTTTTTGTAATTACAGTGAATAAATGAATGAATTTTAAAAAATCCTTTTAAAAAAAAATATTTAAAATATTTATTAAAAGACAAAATGTATTAAAAAATGACAGATTCAGCAACGTGAAATCAAAATTTAAAGTTTATACAAAGTAAAAACAACAACTAATAAAATATAATATATAACATTTATAAATATAATATACTTTCTTTTTTCAACAAAGTTGTAATAAAAATCTATAATAAATCATTTATCTCCAGAATAAAAAAATAAATAAACGAAGTGAAGGAAGGAAGCACTGCAGTTTGCTTTTAAGAGGAGCCCATTCATAAAACTCCGGACAAATTACAGAGCAACTCCAGCCCTTTTGCTGGATTAGATTCATATCAAGACAAAACGTAGTGGCATGATTCAGGCCTATAAGTATTTTTCTTCTCTCTGCCAATAGACTGAAATAAAGCCCCTCATCTGTAACAAGCCTGTCGACCAAAAAAAAAAAAAAAACTGAGAACACAGCGCCACACAGAGACCAAAAGCGGCACTACACCTAAAAACAGCAACAGACTACACAACCAGAGTCATAAATCTCTAGGAAAGGGAGTCTGAATGGGGCTGTACATGATGCAGAGTTGTGGTATGTTAAAACAAGAGCGGCGCTTTGATGCCTGGCCTGATTGCATGGCTGTTGTTTTGTGAGCAGAGGAGCTGAGCTTTATCTTTAAGAGCCGCTGTGAAGCTGTGATGGAATTTAAGTGTGTGTGTGTGTGTGTGTGTGTGTGTGTGTTTGTGTGTGTGTGTGTGTGTGTGTGTGTGTGTGTGTGTGTGTGTGTGTGTGTGTGTGTGTGTGTGTGTGTGTGTGTGTGTGTGTGTGTGTCACAAACAAGGGAGGAGGCAGTTTGTGATTACAGAGAGTGTTTGCTAGCCCTGCCCGTACAGATCGGATCATCTGGCTGCATGTCCGACAGACAGACAGACACACACACACAAACTCTCTCACACACACAGTAAACAGAAGCTCTGATGTAAATGATTCAGCACAGGACGCAGTGAGTGTGACACACACTTTAAAGCCACTCTCGACACAAAAGCAAGACTTTTCTTCTCTGCTAGAGCATTGAAACATTAAACAGAAGATGAAAGACTGGTTAAGCACACATTTAAAATGCAAATATTTGGCATATACATTATACACAAATATACAGGAAATGTTGTGATGTGTGTTAATATTATATTGATATATTCTCAAAAAGGTGGCAACACCAAAGCTCCAAAAATGCCAATTTATTAAATCAAAAAGGCTGACCAAAGCATGTAACGTTTCGAGCACATCCCGGCTCTTTATCGGTTCATGTGTCAGCCTTTTAAATTTAATAAATTGGCATTTTTGGAGCTTTGGTGTTGCTGCCTTTTTGGATATATATTTTTTTGCACTTCTTGCTGTTTGGCTGAACACCCGTTTAAAGTGATGTGCATGCTTTTGTGCATTTTTTTTTTTTTTAATATTATATTTAGAAATTTGATTTGAGATTTGAGCAAAAAATGTACAATGTAATATGTTTTTTTTATTATTACAAATGACAAGATTCACCAAGTCCTCAAGAATATTATTAATAAATTAATTTAGAAAAAATATTTTTACATTTAATATTGAAAATAATATTAAATAATATATTAATATAATTTAGTTCTGCACTGGCAAAGCTGGCAGGCATTATTCCAGACTTCAGTGTGACGTAATACTTTTGAAATTACTTTAAAATGCCTAAAATTGGTGTGGAAACACAAGATTATTATTTAATGTTTAAACAATATTAATTTACAACTAAAGTTCAACAGAAGCATTTATTTAAGACTGAAATCTTTATAAATAGTCCGTTTTTTTAACTAAATTGAATTGGACAAGTGTGAAATTAAAATATTTCCTGTCATAAAAAAGAATCATGTTCATGTTAGCTTACAGTACACTGTAAAACCCAAAAAGTTAAGATAACTCAAACCATTTAAGGGAAACAGATTGCAACAAACTATTTAATTTCAAAAATGAATCCTAATGAGTACTGTGAACTTAATCCATTTGAGTAAATGAAGCAATTTGAGCGCAGTAAAACCCAATAAATGAAGAGAACTCAAACCAACTGAGTACTGTAAAAACCAATAAGTTAAGGCAACTCAAACCGTTTGAGAAAACCGATTGCTACAAACCATTTGAGTTAAAAAAAATAATCTATATGAGTACTGTGAACTTACTGCATTTAGGTTGAAGTAATGAGGATTTTAATCAACTCATTACCTTCAACACCGAGTTCAAAACTCTTTTCAAATTAGTAGAATTAACTTTCAGTCAAATTTGAGTTAACTACACTTATTTAATTTGATAAAGTTGACTGTTGGGTTTTACAGTGTAGGACCATAATTTCACCACATACAATTTTGATTGTACTAATGTATTACTAAGATTACCAAATGCTTTTTCATTGTTCGCTCAAGACGTTAACAAATAAAACCTTACTGTAAGTTTAAGAGTTTAATGAAAGTCACACAGTTACTGTATGATCTCCATCTTCTTTATATACGTACTGTTGAGCGGTTTAAAACCCTTTGCTCTAAACAACATTGCGTCATCAGTTTTGCCAAAGCATCCACGTCTGCCTGTTTTTGCTTTAAGATGATGAATGGTGTAAACAGGCGTAGTTACTGATAAAACGAGGCCGAAACCCAAACATGTCGTATGCTGCCTTAAAATGGCTCAAAGGAAGTATCCCGTTATCCCGGACTCAAAAACAGTGAATTAACAGCTTCCTTGTTTTTCCTTTCAAAACTGTCAATGAACGTACGCAAAGAAGGAGACCACCAAGTTTTACAAAACAGACACTCAATTTCCTGAAAGCTAATGTTGACCGTCCGTCCTTTTTCAATCACACTCCTCACGTCCTTGAGTATGGCAGACACAAAAATTAACCACGGTACAGCATGGCTAACAAAGTCACATGTGGCCTAAATACTGTCAATTGATGGAAACCAAACTGTTACACTTCAAAAAACATTTTCTTTTGACATTTATACACATTTTCTTCTACACCCCATGATGCTTTGTGTGAATTATGGGAGTAACTTCCGTCAAACTGTAAACAAGTGGGTTCAATTAAATACAATTGTTCTGCGCACAGTTCAGCCACTGAATTAGATTACTTAATTACTAATTTCATCATTAAAATTGCATTTATGATACTTTTTTTAATAACTGTCTGAAATGTCATTTACTTAATAAGGAATTAAATTACTTCTTAAATTCATATACATCTCAATGCATATCCCATATGAATTAAACTCCTTACATTTTTCAACTCAAGTCAAACATGGGCCTTAAAAAAAAATCATACTTAAGCATTTAAGCTTTTTTTTAGTTATACATAAATACTCTGCTAAAACTAGAAATGTTTTCATGTATCAAAATATGAAACATTTCAAAACAATACTGTCATGTTCCATACATACCATATGTTGTCATAATTTGTTAATTCACTGTTTCATTAAGTCCCCTTAAAATCAAACCTAACACATTGATTTTGTTAGCTCACGTCGTTAGTTTTGTGGTGAACAATTAATCCATGCACGTCATTAAGAACGTAAGAAAAAAATGGTTTGCCCTTCTAATCTTTAACTGAAATCTGGAAATGCACTTCCTGTTTGTTTTCAGTTAAATTGTCAGACTTTGTACAATTGAAGTCAGAAATATTAGCCCCCCTGAATTATTAGCCCACTTGTTTATTTTTTTCCCCAATTTCTGTTTAACAGAGAGAAGATTTCTTCAGCACATTTCTAAACATAATAGTTTTAATAACTCATTTCTAATAACTGATTTATTTTATCTTTGCCATGATGACAGTAAATAATATTTTACCTGATATTTTTCAAGACACTTCTATACAGCTTAAAGTGACATTTAAAGGCTTAACTAGCTTAATTAGGTTAACTAGGCAAGGATAGGGTAATTAGGCAAGTTATTGTATAAGGATGGTTTGTTCTGTAGACAGTCGGAAAAAAAAATAGCTTATAGCGGCTTAAAATGGTTCATAAAACAATTGAAAACTGCTTTTATTCTAGCCAAAAAAAAAAAAAACAAATAAGACTTTCTCCAGAAGAAAAAAATATTATCAGACATAGTGTGAAAATTTCCTTGCTCTGTTAAACATAATTTGGGAAATATTTAAAAAAGGAAGAAAGAAAAAAATCAAAGGGGGGCTAATAATTCTGACTTCAACTGTATATCTTAGGAATTGGGCGTGGCTAACATACTTAACCACGCCCCTCCAGCTGTCAGTTTTGACAACAAACAGAACTGGTGAGGAGGAGGAGTCTGTTAGGTTGTAATAACTCTTCCCAAACCATTTTGGTTACGCCTACTTTACTACATCCAATCAGCTCGCAGTAAAAAAACAAGCCTTGCCCACTGTTTTCTCATTTAATATTCCGTTCCTGTAGAAATTGCGTCACAATGCGAAAAAAACTTCAAGCACTTCAAGCATGTGCTATTGTCTAATAAATGTAAACTTTAGTTGAAAACATAATTTTTCAGCTAAATGTCAGAATAAAACATACAATTACTCTGCTTTTTTGAATTTATACTACAGTATATATAATATATATACAGGGAGTGCAGAATTATTAGGCAAGTTGTATTTTTGAGGATTAATTTTATTATTGAACAACAACCATGTTCTCAATGAACCCAAAAAGCTCATTAATATCAAAGCTGAATATTTTTGGAAGTAGTTTTTAGTTTTAGCTATTTTAGGAGGATATCTGTGTGTGCAGGTGACAATTACTGTGCATAATTATTAGGCAACTTAACAAAAAACAAATATATACCCATTTCAATTATTTATTTTCACCAGTGAAACCAATATAACATCTCAACATTCACAAATATACATTTCTGATATTCAAAAACAAAACAAAAACAAATCAGTGACCAATATAGCCACCTTTCTTTGCAAGGACACTCAAAAGCCTGCCATCCATGGATTCTGTCAGTGTTTTGATCTGTTCACCATCAACATTGCGTGCAGCAGCAACCACAGCCTCCCAGACACTGTTCAGAGAGGTGTACTGTTTTCCCTCCTTGTAAATCTCACATTTGATGATGGACCACAGGTTCTCTATGGGGTTTAGATCAGATGAACAAGGAAGCCATGTCAATTGTTTTTCTTCTTTTAGACCCTTTCTTGCCAGCCACACTGTGTAGTACTTGGGGCATTGTGATGGCGTGTGTGATTGTGATGGCGTGTGATGGAGCATTGTCCTGCATGAAAATCATGTTTTTCTTGAAGGATGCAGACTTCTTCCTGTACCATTGCTTGAAGGTATCTTCCAGAAACTGGCAGTAGGACTGGGAGTTGAGCTTGACTCCATCCTCAACCCGAAAAGGCTCCACAAGCTCATCTTTGATGATACCAGCCCAAACCAGTACTCCACCTCCACCTTGCTGGCATCTGAGTCGGACTGGAGCTCTCTGCCCTTTACCGATCCAGTCACAGGCCCATCAAGACTCACTCTCATTTCATCAGTCCATAAAACCTTAGAAAAATCAGTCTTGAGATATTTCTTGGCCCAGTCTTGACGTTTCAGCTTTGTTCAGTGGTGGTCGATTTTCAGCCTTTCTTACCTTGGCCATGTCTCTGAGTATTGCACACCTTGTGCTTTTGGGCACTCCAGTGATGTTGCAGCTCTGAAATATGGCAAAACTGGTGGCAAGTGGCATCTTGGCAGCTGTACGCTTGACTTTTCTCAGTTCATGGGCAGTTATTTTGCGCCTTGGTTTTTCCACACGCTTCTTGCGACCCTGTTGACTACTTTGAATGAAACACTTGATTGTTCAATGATCACAGTTCAGAAGCTTGGCAATTTTAAGAGTGCTGCATCCCTCTGCAAGATATCTCACTATTTTTGACTTTTCGGAGCCTGTCAAGTCCTTCTTTTAACCCATTTTGCCAAAGGAAAGGAAGTTGCCTAATAATTATGCACACCTGATATAGGGTGTTGATGTCATTAGACCACTCCCCTTCTCATTACAGAGATGCACATCACCTAATATGCTTAATTGGTAGTAGGCTTTCGAGTCTATACAGCTCAGTTTATTCATAAGCATGTGCAATCATCTTGATAAATGAAACATTCTTTAGTTGAAAAGTAGAATTTTTCTGCATATATATTCCTGCGTATATCAAAACAACAACTATTCAGCTATTTATCCAGTGTTCTTCAGCCTCCGCACTTCAACTGTGAAAACTGGACTGACACTGTTTCACTTTACTACAACTTCTATGTTAAGCTGCTTTGACACAATCTACATTGTAAAAGCGCAATAAAAATAAACATGAATTGAATGGAATTATGCTTTTCTGAACTGATTGATACAGAACTGCTAAATTTATTTACAGTATTGAAGGCAAGCCCATATATAGCTGTGAATAAATGACCTATACATGAACAGTAATCCTGTATTTTACTTTTTCAGTGAATGAGTAATTTAATTACAGTAACTATTACTTAGCAACTAATTACACCCAACACTGACTTACAGATATGCTTGTGATATTAATGGATACTGTGACAAATAAAAAAAAAGCACTTTCACACTTCACAACCTTAATATTTAAAAAGATTTATTTAACTTTTTTGAATGTAAGTTTCCCAAAACGGAAGTGTGTGGCCTAATAATTGGAAATGCAGTAGTCATATGCAAAAAAAAAGTGGATGGTACAGATAGGCTAACTAAAGAACTTTGCAGAAAGCAACACCTATAAGAATGAATTAAGTGTCTGTTTGAACTGAACAAATAGAGTCTTGTTGAATTATCTGACAATGTCATGAACCTAGGGCTAGGGGGATGTAGCTCTTAAAATAGACTGACAAAAATGCCACAATTAAACCGAGGGAGAAGAAAGCCCGATTGTGGTTTCTATTTTTACACAGTGCCAGCTCTGAAGGATGTGTACTTCTCTAGTTCCTTCCCTAAATCAATGAGTTGTCACAGGAGACAATTGCAAGTCTACTGTTGTGGCTACTGAGCCACGGCTTTTCTTATCAATCATTTATTTCTGCCGCCTCCGTTCACGCTCAAGGACCCAAAACTGAACAAAACCGACGGAAAAGCAAGCGGAAAGTGGTGCTGATAGCCTTTTCTCTTTTTGTGTCTGAACTAATCACAGAGGAAAAGGATTCAAAAGTGTGACAACCACAAAAAAAACTATTTTGGTGATTTTTAGATTAGGCAAAATGCCGTTTCCTAGAGAGTAAAAACACGCATTAGTAAGAATCTAGCTGTCATTATATTAGAAAATAAACAAATACACTGCTGATTTAGACGTGTAGAGCACGGGTTCCCAAACTTTTCAATCCGCGACCCCCAACATCCTTTGAGGTGGTTATAAAAATATAAAACTTGCACACAACGATGCAGACATATCAACAGTCTATTCATTGTTTTATTTTGGACAATGCCACTCGGAGACCATCCTCTATGTTTAGTTGTGGCCTGAATTTATTTTAGACATAAGTGAGTGCCGTAAAGGTGTCAGAAAGTTTAACCCGGTGCCATAAAATCAATCTGCTGCATCTGATGCTATTCCGGTGTCTTTTAGAGTGTACTCACACCATGTACAGTTGCCTTGAACCGAGCCGAAGCACACTTGCCCCCCTCCAGTCTCCCCCGCACTCACATTGCATTCGCGACTGAGCACGCTTACTTCATTGATGATGTGCTGTTCAATAAGAAGCGTTCTTGTTCAGCACAGTGGAGATTTCTTTAGTTATATCATTTTAGTCGTTTGATATGCAGTGACACACAGTCAAATATTTTGCTGAAGAAATCAGCCACTTTTAACATTCATAAACAATCATACTCGTGCTGCAGGAATTAGGAGGTTTGCTGAAGGTGGAGCTGTGGTGCAGTGAGGGGTTTGCGTCTTTAATAATCTACGACAGTTTCCGTTCATTGAACCGTGCCTGAGCCCGATTCAGAGCACTCACATTTCTCAAACGAACCAGGAAAAGGCCTGGACACGGTTCAGATAGCATAGTGTGAGTACGCCCTTATACAACGTAATCACTCCAGGGGTCGTAAAAAAAAAAAAAAACGAAAGGCTAATGGCTTTTTATTAGCATTTTTTATGTAAATATTCATTCTTTTTTGTTCTGTAGGTTAATTCTACTAGTTTAATAAAATTAATTAGATTTTTGAAAATCACCAAAGAATCAGAGGAAGAATTTTGGTCACACTTTACAATAAAGTTTCATTAGTTCATATATTTACTAATTTGAGCTAATTATGAACAGCATTTATTAACTATAGTTTAACATTCACTAATGCATAAACATTCAAATTCATGTTTGTTAACATTAGTTAATGCACTGTGAGTTAACATGAACTAACAATGAACTGTATTTTCCTTAACTAACGTAAACTAACATGAACAAATGCTGTAATAAATGTACTGTTCATTGTTTGTTCATGTTAGTAAATGCATTATCTTTTGAATTGTCATCCTAGATAACAGAAAAAAAAAACAGTTTCTACAGAAAAATTAAGCAGTAAAAAATATTCTAACATCAAAAATAAAATTTAAAAGAAATGTCAATTTTATTAATTAAAAATAGCAAATGTTAGAAGAGTTTCGGAAGGGGATTTTTTAAACATACGAACAAATATATAGCATTCCAAATGACCCAGATCCATTGATGGGCATTTTTGGTGTCATGCCTGAGAATATAGATCTCAGTAAAGATATACACTCATTTATTGCTTTCACTACACTACTAGCAAGACGTTTAATATTATTCAAGTGAAAAAAAGTAGATCACCCAACACACGCTGGCTGGATAAATGAATTGATGTCTTACATTCAATTGGAAAAGATTAAATACATGATTCGAGGCTTGAAACGCAAGTTCCTAGACAAATGGTCCCCCTTTATTAAATACTTTGAAGAACTCCCTGGCCTTTGGAATAAATGTATTTATTTTTATTTTGCTTTTTATTTATATATTTTTCTATGTTATTTCTATTTTGTACTCTTTGAATGCTACCAAGCTCTTCATGTCAAATGATAAAATATTGACAAAAAAAATATGACAATGTATTGCCTCACTGTTAACTTTGATATATCGGGAAGGTTTTGTGATTCAAGATGATATGACCTGTTTTTATTTATTTATTTATTTTGTATTAAAATGCACCTTTTTTGTATATTCCTTCTTTTAGATGTTGCCAAGCCTCTCATGTTAAATGATAACAGACAGACTGAACAAATATACACTCTGTTTTCTCACTTTCAACTCAGAAAGTCTGGAACGATATATATTTTATTTTTATGGGGGGTTTTTTTCTTTCTTTTCTTTCAATGCCGTAGTTGTGATAGGGGAGGGGTAATGTACTGCTTTAAATTGTAAATGCAAAAACTCAATAAATAAATATTTTTTTAAAAATAGGCAAATGTCTATAGCAAAAACAAATTATAACAATAAGGTTCTAGTTTAACTTAAAGTCTCAAGTAGATGTTAGAATTGTGGAGTGTAAAATGTCAAACACTGAAATGTTTCATGAAAAATGAATGGCTAGCTTGAACAAAATAAATAAATAAAGCAACATCTCCGACAGGATATGTGAGCAGCTCAAGCATTCCAGATCCAAGTATATGAGCCCATAGGAGAGGCCCTCGGGACTACGGAAAAGTGCAGACCACTTTGTCTCCCTTTCTCCCCCACACCGTTTCATCTTAATTCAAAAGCCACATCCTGCTATCCTCCCATCTTTTGGCTTAAGGACTTATGGAATGATCCTTGAGGTTATAAAATCCGGACAGTCCAAGGTTGCCTCTGAACTGCCTCAGACTTCTGTTTCTTAGATTCCTCCATCCTGTTCCCAGCCCCAAAAAAATGTCACCTCAGAACCCCTTTGTCAAAGTGGCTCATCGGACTGAGGCTGATAGGACTAATTGTTGACAGGTGCTTCTAATGCCTGGCTTTGAAAAGTGAGTCTGATTTACGACAGGGCTTCTGAGGCCCACTTTCACGGCTGCTGGTAGCCATCCTTAAACGGGACGCCAAGCATTCCGGCCATGTGATGTCACATACTTGCTCAAAGTAAAACCAGACAAAAAAGATCTTAATATTTAGTTGGAGAAGGTCAAAAGAAAAGATGAGTCACTCTGATTATAATGATAAACATACCAGCTTGATAGATACTGTCAAGATAGATTTCGACATGCATTAATGAATATAGCTTACAAAATCATGTATCCAATGTCTGCTAAATTGGTTAATTAAATGTCACATACTGTGTAAATGTATATACTTTATAAAAATCTAACTAACAATTCTGAATATTGCAAGTAACATTTGTTAGGCAGTTCATGTAAGATTTCACTGCAAATTTTAAATGTTTTTAACAGCATTTTTAATCAAGCAATTTACTACTATTCCTCCTTTCAAATAGATTGGACTCGTTCTTGTATAACCAAAATATTGTAAGGTTATCAAGCAATTTCTGAGACTTCTAGTGAATTTATTAAATCATTCTCTGACATCTAAATAGCTGGTGACTTAGGTCATTTCTAAAATCATGCAGAAAAATGCTTATTTATAACAAGAGGAATAACCCCTCGAACAAATTTATTTAAATATTTAGAATGGTCCTAAAAATATCTGAACAAATTACCGTTAATATCAACCACTGCATAAACAGAGGAATTACATCAAATTTATGAGTGTTTTTTCACTCGAGAAAAATTACAGTAAGAGATGAGTGATATGTAGGCCCACACAGAATGCACGCGCAAAAATCCACAGATTTTTAGCCCATCATTGAGTCTGTGTATTTATTTGTGTAAATGTGTGTAAATTTATATTTATTCAGTTTTTAATTTGTGATATAATATTAGTAATATTCAAATGTTCATGTGATTTATTTACAATACAGTTTGTAAAGTCACATTTTCTGTCTTTCAGTAGATATATGATAGGAGAGACTTGCTTTGTTTACCAAATAAGTTGATCTAATTGGATTTGCACTGTAAAGATTAAATAAAAGTTAAAAACTCATTATTTTTTATTTTATACATCAAGTTATTATACTCCAAAAATAATTCTGCAAAAATCTGCAGATTTTTTACAAAATTCTGTCTGGCCCTATATGACCCGATGCATAGATGTGCATTAAATACTTATACTCAAGCAGTTTTGATGTGTGTGCTGCCTCTTTACATTTAACCGCATGCTTCTTTATGGAGTGGTGCTGAAGAAATGTATAATCAGCATATAATGAATTTGCATTCTGACAAGCTGTAAACAAATAACACGCATGGCTGCCTGCTTCACCGAGAGCTCATTTATTTACTCTTTCTGCTTCTCCCTTTTTTAAATGAAGAGTCCTGAACATATAGTATGTTTAATAAAAGCTTAGATAAACTTAAAAATAAGGGGAAAATATAAATTTTGTTATCTCACTAGGAGCATTGCAGTCAAACAAACAGATCCTGGAGCATGGATAATAACAATCCTGTGTGCAAGGTTGTTTTGTTATGATTAGCCTGTTTCTCACTGCAATTTTACAATCATAGGATTAACATGACAATGCGGAAACAATGGTGTTTGAGGCTCACAGTACGTCATTTCCTTGTAAAGAACACTTATTATTCAGCTATACCTCAGTATATAAGGATATTCATTATATGGCACCTTTAAACAGGCATAGTTACTGATAAAACAAGGCTGACACCCAAACAAGACGTACAGTATGCTGACTTAAAATGGCTCAAAGGAAGTTTCCCGTTATTCCAGACTCAAAAACAGCTTCCTTGTTTTTACTATCAAACCTTTCAATGAACATACGCAATGAAGGAGGCCACCAAGATTTGCAAAGAACACTTATTATTCAGCTATACCTCATTATATCCAAGATTGATTATATGGCACCTTTAAAGCTAAAAGTAACTCTGTGAAAAGCTATTGAGGTGAAGTGCTTCAGTATCAAGTCAACTGATATAAGACTTAGGGTGACGAAGTCAGCAAGACTGTGTTGAACTTTTTGGTAAGTTTTGCAAACACCTAGCAGCTGACGTGAGTCTCCTGTGTTCGTACCAGTAGGGGGCTTTCAGCAAGTATGGGGTATTGATTAATCAGACCTCTGCTTTGTGGAGTGAGGAGTGCTGATGGGCAAACAACACTGACAGGCTTGCCAGCTCCTGTGGCAATCAGCACAGAGATGAGAAGTGTGTGTGTGTGTGTGTGTGTGTGCTGTGCGGTGGGTGTGTATGTACGTAACAGTCAGACGTAGTCAGTGTTAGTGTGTTTGCAGCCAGGGACAGTGTTTGACAAACATCACAGTGTTGTGACAGAGGTCAACAGGCTCAATCACAAGGTCTGCTGGGGTGACTTGATTAACCCCTTAATGGCCAGGACTTCAAATTCAATTAAGTTGCATTTTGAGCTGAGTGAAAATAAATATAATGGTAACCAACCATCACCAAATACGTTAAAAACAAGCACCAACCAACAGCGACCATGCACTGATCCGACAAAACCTGACAGTGTCTGTTGCTGCTGGCCAATCTGTCGCTGCAGTGTAAATTGGCCTTTAAACTACTGAAATCAATTCAGAGTCTCAAGTCTGGAATGTTTTTAGTACAAGAATTTAGAACTGTTCATGGGGTTAACTATTGCCGAATTATAAGTCAGCTTCTTATGTGGGCATCGTACTTTTGAAGCAAATGTGTGGTCACGTAATCAAATTGTGGTTGTATTCTCAAAAGTATAAAAATATATGAAGCACAACTCACACATAAGATAACTTTCAAACCAATCAGCTTTCTATTGTAACATGAATATAAATAAGACCTGAAGAAGGTGTTGTTTCATCCTCAATCATATCTCCAATTAAATTCTGGCCACTAGTGGTAAATGTGACTGCACTGCTGTGTTTGCATACCATGTAGCGGTGATCCAGATGGGCTACTGGAGAGGCCGGGAATGGGGCTACATCGGCCACCCTGTTTGCTGCTCAGCTCTTGCTCAATCTCCTCCAGTCCAGCACTCTTCTGGAAACGGCTCATGCGATTGACCACACGGGGAGACATGTGGGTGCGAGCACATGGCGCACCACCGTAGGGGTTGATGGGAAAGACATGAGACGTGCCACGGAGAGTACTGATCACCACCCAGCGGCAGTCATGGCTGAAGCAGATGTCCTGCACCTAGAATGGTAACAGAACAGAATGTCAAAACAAGCTTTCAGATTTGACTTGGTTAGAATTTGAAATACATCATAATCTCCATTACAGGAAATTGTTTGAGTGTAATTTCCTAGTAGAAGCATTACAGTAAGTAAAATTTCAGAGGCTTAAATTTACAATTTCCCAAAAGCAGAGAAGAGATAGGCCTGTCACAATATCTTTTTTTCTGTTGTACGATATATTGCACCAAAATTTATTGCGATAAACGATATTATTGTCATTTTAAGACAATATAATAACATAATACAAGTACATTCTTTCAAATAACACCTCATATCTTATTTTTAAGAATATTTCATTTAATGATAGTCATTTTAACAATTTAATAATTAGGCATTGAAATCAGAATGTGAAAACGCATATCCTAAATAAATAAATAAATAATAATAATAAATGTTAACAAAAAAATTGCAAGGTAAAAAGTATGCGAGGCTGTGATATCTGCTACTAAATCTACAGTATTTCCAGTTGTCAGACATCACCATGAAAATATATTATAGTAATTTATAGTAAATACTATAGTGTTTTTTTAACCATACTGACACTGACACTTCCAACATAGATAGAAAGGTTGTGCAATCAGCTAAACTGTGGCTAGAATTGGTTTTCATGTATGAGCAATATATATTGCACCACCAAAGATTATTGAGGTCACGTGCGATAAGTCAATATATTGATTAATGTGACAGGCCTAGCAACAGATCTTTACTTATGTACTGGGACATACATTTAGTTGCAACAGATTATATTAAAAAGAAAAAGGGATATGTTGGCCAATAAATGTTAAATAGATCACTTTGAAACTCAAGCCCCTGCTTTCCTTTATTTAGATCACTGGAATACCTCCATTAGGACTTTAGTCCCAAAAGTGGATAGGTTATATGAGAAAATATTGAAGAATTCAGATATCTTTAAGGCATATTTCATTAGCGGGAATAATACTTTATATTATGGTTCCACAAAATTATGTAATCTGAAGAGTTTTGACTAGGGATGTCCTGATCAGGTTTTTTGCCCTTGAGCCTGAGTCAGAATCATTTGATTTTGAGTGTCTATCGATACCGAAACACGATCTGATACTTCTATTATACATAAAAAAAGAATAAAGAAGAGGAAAAAATAACAAAGTCTTCACTTTAGGACTTTAGTGCAACAGTAAAGAGAAAAAATATATAATATAAAAAGAAAGTGCACCTCAACTAAAAATACCTGGCAGGCAATCCCAAGTTTACATATCTCAAAGTTTGCTTTGCAATGTTGTCGTGATCAACTTTTAAATACCTCCAGATCGCAGACATACTCGCGATTTTTGCTTCAAGCTGCTTCCGTGTTCTACTTTGCTGGCATTTAACCAATAGAGTCTCTGCAACAAAGTGATGTTATGCTGCACATGTTGCTGTTTCTGTGTGAACTCAAAAAAGGAGTCTAACTCTGTGCCACTGCACAACTATAGATGTGTTAAAAAATGATTAGAAAATATGATATATATTCGAGTCCTGATCGAGAGGTAACGTCCAGTTGCGATTGAGTCTGAAACTGCGTGATCGGGCCTGATTTCTGATCACGGTATCGGATCTGGACATCCCTAGTTTTGACCACCTGTTATCATTTCAGTCAAAACTACAAAAGTAGCTTTTAAAAAAAAAGACTTATATGCATTATACAAGTAATATGATGAGTATTATAAATAATCACTTTGTGGATGCAGAAATTCAGATTCAATAAAGGCACCGGGAAAGGTCAGATGAAATATGGTGACAGAATTTTCAAAAATGCATAATGTGTATTTATTATAGCAACTGCTAGCATAAATAGCTTTTATAATATGCAATATTATAATTATACTATCTGCCTCACTCAAGTATCAAACCTACATATATCACAATCTGGGTTCTTTTATATCCACTCTGGTGTCTGAAAGTTTGTTTTGAGCTGAACTCATTTTAAAATGTCGTCTGATCTGTAAACATAAGTGAACTACTGTATGCAGTTGTTCGTGGCTACTCATCAAACTGCAGCTACTCCAGTTTTAGTATTTGACAAGCCAAAAAAACCTCTGGCTGCTGGCCCAGAGGAAGCCCCAACGAGGCCCGACCATGCCTCAGATGTAACAGTGAAAACGCAACTGGCCCTGGCATGCACTAGGATGCCCACTTCAGGCCCAGCCACAAAAACATGACTAATGAAAGCCGAAGTCTTTCAATCAGAGTTACAATATTTCAATTTAACATTACCAGGTCAAAACATACTGTTGAAGTCAGAATTATTAGCCCCCCCTTAGAATTTTTTTTTCTCTTTTAAATATTTTGCAGATGATATGTAACAGAGCAAGGAAATGTTCACAGTATTTCCGATAATATTTTTTCTTGTGGAATAAATGTTTTTTTTTTTTGCTTTATTTCGGCTAGAATAAAAGCAGTTTTTAATTTTTAAGCCATTTTAAAGTCAAAATTATTAGCCCCCTTAAACTATATATTTTTTTTATTGTCTACAGAACAAACCATCGTTATAAAATGACTTGCCTAATTACCCTAACCTGCCTAGTTAACCTAATTAATCTAGTTAAGCCTTAAAATGTCACTTAAACTGTATAGAAGTGTCTTGAAAAAATATCTAGTAAAATATTATTTACTGTCATCATGGCAAAGTCAAAATAAATCAGATATTAGAAATGAGTTATTAAAAGTATTATGTTTAGAAATGTGTTAAAAAAATCTTCTCTCCATTAAACAGAAATTTGGGAAAATAATAAACAGGGGGGCTAATAATTCAGGGGAGCTAATAACTCTGATTTCAACTATATATAAAAAAATAAATGGATGAATGGATGGATGAATCATTCACATTAAGATCAATAGCATGCATAAACATGCTAATTTTAAGGAATGCAACCTGACCTGTGTAGGAATTTTCTATGGTAAGTGACATTTTTTCAAAACAATTCTGGTAAAGGCAAACAGATGTAATCTCTTAAAATGAGGTATGGAATGGCTGAAAAAAATAAAAGAGGTGTTAGACTGTGGGTTGGAGAGTTAAAGGAAATGATCACCAGATCCTCCTTATTGGCATAAATTACCTAAATTTATAATCTTCTCTTGTTTTTACAAACTCACTACAGACAAACCCTGAAACTACCAAAAAGGTGATTCCCATGCATTTAATAATCACAAGACCCTTATGTTCAGTCAATGCTATTTTGAAAATGTTAACCTAATACATACATGTGTCAGATAGACAACCTGTTTTTCAGAACCTTGCGTCATGAGCATTGTTTTATAAGAGAGCATCTTACAGTTCTATCTTAGCCATTTTTGAACAGAAGAACCTGTGTGAACTAATGCTAGCTCTCTAAAGTGATGATGGACCTTCCTCAAGACATGGTCCAGAAATCTTACACTGGGCTTTACCAAACAGCACTCAGCCATCAGCAAGGTTCAGCTAATGGCTTTTTTACTGCACTTTTTATGGATAGCCATCAGCTACTGGAATGCAGCTGTCTGGAGATCTGTCTGATTCTGGGTCATTCTGCAGTATCTGTCTCAGATCAGTCTCAACTCAGAAATGAGCTGCCAAATAGAACAGTGGCCACTTTCTGTTCAGGGTCGACGACGCCACTTCATTGATTTGCACTTGGAGGTGTAAAAATAAGATTCAGGCGCCCAAAGACAAGGACTGAAATCTTGAAGTTGGTTAATCAGACACAAATTAAATGAGCTGTTTGGTCAGTCATGTGCTGCGCGGAACAGCTAAAGCAGTGTATGGCTTCGGGCAATGCAGACTTGTGTGCTATTTACCTTCACGCACACTAAGGTCAGACCAGAGCAGGATGGGAGTCAGTACAAGCACAGTCAGCCAGATAAGGCCGGGTGGCTGCGTCCGCCCACGAGGCATTATCACTCCTTTTATTTGTTCAGCTCAAGATAATGCGTCTTGGAGGGTGCTTGCTTTCTGCAGTTTGCGCTGTTTACAATGCCAGATCAAAGCCAGCTCGTGGCCAGGCAGCAAACCTGGCATGAGCCGGTGACAGATTAACCACCTTTCTCATCTCAGCGGAGCTGCGGGCCACCTCGGCCCTGTGCTCACAGAGGAGGGAAAATGAGAATGTTTTACACGCTCTCTGCCATGCCTGAAGGGCCCGGGTAAGGTAATCACACCTTCGGTATAAGCAGGAAAGAGAAGAACTTAAACTTCACCCACAGGCCAGTACCCAGACATTTTTGACCCGGCTCAGAGTGCACTTCAAGGGTAAAGGGACAAAGTGAATTGTGAAAACATTACTCCAATGGGTGCAATAAAAATGTTCAATAGGAGTTAAAAAATACAAGGCTTTGTAATAGACATAACACTGTATGGCGCTAACAGCCATATAATAAGTACAGTAATACGTTTTTATTTTTATTCCACTGTTGTGTTAATATTTGTCATGTAATGAAGGATTTAAATTGGGGGAAATATGTCTGGCATGCTTTTAGACAGTGTCAGTGCAACTGTGAGAGACGTGTGTGTGTGTGTGTCTGTCTATGAACTAGTGCAGAGATCAGGTTTGTGTGCGTATCCAAACATGACACTGGCTGAGTAAGTAAGGGTCTAGGTCCTTTCGGAATAAATATTAGTTCTTCTTAAGCAAATAAAACCTCACAATTTGCCAACTGAAGGAGATATTGTAGTGCAACAGCTGCAAGGCTAAATGGATGAAACAGCATTTAGGAGAGAGGAAAACTAAATCACTGCAGTTATTTCCCAAACTGTTTTGTGCAATAACCCAATAGATCACAAAAGTGAATTAAACTTTAAAGCACCCAGATAGATTACCAAAGCTTGGCAGACGCTAATAATCAGATCATGTCCTTAGATGTCCGCTTCAACTATTCAACCTGAGTAACGTTACATAAAAAGCATACAAACAAATTAAAGGGATTGGACTGTTTTCTACTATTTCAAAAAGGCTGAGAAAAAATGCGTTGAGACCACTGTCTGAAGTTGACGACTAATTAACCTAAAATTTATTTAATTAATTAAAAAACAAATCATGTAGTAAAAAAGTTAAGATTATTATTAGAATACATTTATTATTTTATTATTTAATGATATTATATATACCTACAGTTGCAATCGGAATTATTAACCCCTTTGAATTTTTTTTTTCTGTTTTAAAATATTTCCCAAATTATGTTTAACAGCGCAAGGAAATTTTCACAGTATGTCTGATATGATTTTTTTCTTCTGGAGAAAGTCTTATTTGATTTATTTTGGCTAGAATAAAAGCAGCTTTTAATTTTTAAAAACCATTTTAAGATCAAAATTATTAGCCCCTTTAAGCTATTTTTTCAATAGTCTACATCATTATACAATAACTTGCCTAATTACCCTAACCTGACTAGTTAACCCAATTAACCTAGTTAAGCCTTTAAATATCACTTTAAGCTGTATAGAAGTGTCTTAAAAATATCAGATAAAATATTATTTACTGTCATCATGGCAAATATAAAAAAAATCAGTTATTAGAAATGAGTTATTAAAACAATTATGTTTAGAAATGTGTTGAAAAAAATCTTCTCTCTGTTAAACAGAAATTGGGGAAAAAAATAGACATGGGGAGCTGCTAATAATTCTGACTTCAACTGTATATAGTTATAAGTGTGTGTGTGTGTGTGTGTGTGTGTGTGTGTGTGTGTGTGTGTGTGCGTGCGTGCGTGCGTGCGTCTGTGTAAATATATGAAAAACAAATAAGATATACAATAAAAAATAATAAATAAAGAGATAACTGCGTAATTGTGTTTTTACTATGCTAGGATCAAACATCTGGCCAACTGGATAAGAAAAATCCAAAGACCAATTCTGTTTCAAATAACAACATTAGTTTGTAATTTATAGAGCTGGGCAGAAAAGGGAAATCATGGAGGCTGTATTCAGCGCTGCCAACAGCCTGTTTCCAGGGATTTAAGAGAAAGTGGTGTAAAGTCGCAAGTGCAACCATGTTGTCCCAGTGGGAATGTCCTCTAGTCCATGACCTCATAGTCTAAGATACTGTAGGTGTTACAAGACCCAAGCTTGACCTCAAGGTGCAAGAGTAAAAGCTCCGGTCAGGAGCACAATCTAAGCTCTCACCAGTTGTCTGGGGTATTTTTAGCAACTTTTCTGCAGCCTTGGTGATTGAAAACACATTGGCAACACTAATAGTTTCAGGTCTTTGGATTCCAAAGTGTTGAAATCTGAATGTGGGAGTCACAGGGGAGGAAGTTTTAAAATAAGCAAAGACTAACTGCTGAGAGCACAAATGTTTTGTGTGGATCCATGAAACTTTTTTTCTTTGCACTGAGGGCAAAAGTTGTCTACCTACAAAAAAAAAAGAAAAACTATGGAAAAGCCCTGATGTACAGATTACCACAGACACATTTAATAAAAACAAAGTAAAGAAAGTCAAGAACCGACTAAACTTTTCCTTTTGCAGGAAACTTCTGTCATCATTCACTTACCCTTAACCCACAAGTCTTTCATTTATCTTCAGAACACAAACAAACAAACGTTTGATAAAATTGAGATTCCCAAGCCTCCATTTAAATTCCATCGACATTCTAATATTTATATAAAAACATCAAAAAAATCTCCTAAATGTGGCAGATGTGGTGGGGCAGAAGGGACTCAAGCACATTTATTTTGGTTTTGTCCTGTTCTTTATGAGTTTTGGTCCAACATTTTCGAATCGCTTTCAAATCCAGTGCTTATAAAACCAATATCCAACCTGACTACAATTTGGCTATTTTTGGATATTCTAATATTATGGACACCTTTCCGTTAACCCAACAGCAAGCCCTGTTGGTTGGCATGATTACAGCTAAAAAGATGATCTTACTTAATTGGAAATCTCCAAAGGCTCCCTATTATCATAGATTGTTGAACGAGTTGCTTTATGTCATTCAAATGGAACAACTATGTCTTGAAACTTCACAGAAAAAAGCTGAAACCACATGGGGACCTATCTTAGGAATTTATCATTTTAAGTTTGTAAATTCATCTTTATTTCCTAACCTATACTGTATATTCATGACACTGGCTTTGTAAAAATGTGAGTATTGTCATCTCTTATTCTGAACTATTTTTTTCTTCTTTTTACTTTTATTGTACTGTTTTGTTAAATATCTTATAAATATTAAATAACAAAATATTACAAAATTAATTGAATGACATGAGGTTAAGTAATGACTGAAAATGTTAATTTTGGGATAAAAAGCTGTTTTAAAATGCAATTATTCTGAAGAACAAAAGGAGTTTAGGCTACAGTTACGCTCTCGTCTTAGATCTATAGTGCAGTAGCAGGGAGTCAAATATCTTGTGTTTAAGATCAATCAGATGGGTTCATATCCACACTTATTATACATCCATACACACTGTAAAAGATCTAGAGACAGCAGTGCCTGTGTTCTAGAGCTGAACTGTACAAAGCCTCATTTCTCTTGACAGTATTTAGATAACACGCAGGGATTCACCGACGATGAAAAGCATGTTCAAATTGCACATTTCCAGAGCCATACAAGCACAAGCAACAGTAAACAGTTGTGGGTGGCCCACAAAGACTTTAAATGATTATGCTAATGATTAAAAGAGTTAGGAAAGGCAATATTTCATCTCAATAACTCCCCCGAAAATAGCGTTAGTGTACACAGTCGTGTGTGTGTGAGCAAGAGATGAAACAGGGAGCTTTTAAGTTTGACTTAATATCCCACACTGTCAATGTATTACTTGAACGCTTCTTTTATTCTTCCATTTGGAGGATACAAGTTTCACAGTATGCTCTCATATTACCGTGTAAAAAGGACATGGCTAAAAGTAACATATATTCTTACCTTAGCCTCAGTCTCTCCTCTATGGAGTGTGTATAGATGATGAACCGCACTCTGGGATGATGCCCACGGGTGAGTCAAGATTTGGAAAACGTGGAAATCATGGCCAAGGGTGTCAGCAGTCACCAGTAACATACCTGTACATCAGAAAAGAGTTTCATTTAAAGAGTTATGTTACTAATTAATACATTTTTCAGAGAATAATTTCATTATTACACTGACTGCATTCAAATTTTGAAACAGCATAATTGCATAAAATGCTTGCAAAAGGAAGTGAAGGGAAAATGTAAGCAAATATTCAGGAATTGAAAATGTTACCATTTATTTAGTTTTCATAATCTTATCACCTTTCAACATGGACCATCAAAACATTAATACAACATTATTTCAACTTTCAGTAATGAAGTTTGCACTGCGACCTCATGGTTTGTCATTTTTTTTGCGTTAATCTAGTCAATAATATTATTTAGAAGGTCAGGATTCGCACTCAGTAAATAATTACTTTGTATAGCCTTAATCCCCGTTTACACTAATACGTTTTAAAGTGTGTTTTAGAATGAAAACGATCCACATCCACACAGGCGTTTCACCTAGCGTTTCTGAACAGTTCTCCGTCCACACTATACTGCTGAAAACGCACATCACTTGACCACAGCAGGTGCTTAGAGCACATCTACCCAGATGACAGCTGTGTACGTCGGACTGTTCATTAAGGATCTACCACTGGATCTAATCTCAATATATTTGTTAAACGTGATATTTAATTCATCCTTTTGTCTATATCTGACGACATATTTTCCTACTTTGGTCTTTTAAATCTATTACTTGTTCTCAGGTAACATGTTTTAGCTGAGCGCAAAGATAAGTTGATATATGAATTAATGTAACTGCATACACTGATTCTACACATTTGACTGATTGCTTGCATTTATTTCTTATATTGTATAAACGTATTGTATGTTATACTTCTATAATGGCCATTATTAATTATTAAACTGGTATTCAGCAAAAGAGAGGGTATATTTAGTATTTTCAATGAAAATGATGGGAGGTAGTTATGTTATTGTTATAAATATGCATACAGTGAATTTGATGGTCATATAAATATGTAGCTACACAATGCCTCAACATTTTTGTGTCTTTTAAGTAAAGTTAAAAGTAAGTAAGTTAAAATCAAAATGAAATTTGACAATTCCTTATATCATGTTTTCATTCTATTGTTAAGATAGGGAAACAACGTTTCCAGAGTGATGTGAATGAGGTTATAAGTACACTGTTGTAATGTAATGTAATGTAATGTAATGTAATGTAATGTAATGTAATGTGTATTTATATAGCGCATTTATTGTGTATGGCCATACACCCAAAGCGCTTCACAATCATGAGGGGGTCTTTCCACACCACCACCAGTGTGTAGCATCCACTTGGATGATGCGACGGCAGCCACAGGACAACAGCGCCAGTGCGCTCACCACACACCAGCCACCACCACACACACCTGTTGCCTTTGAGGATTTACCCGACATGTCCTCTGGAGTGTTTTCCATATCAAACCAAGTCTGAACTTACAAGGGGAGGATGCAAGACTGAATTTTGTGGAGGCTACTTAATATTGAGGGAAAAGCCCCAATCAGATAGGCGAATGTCTGCAGCCTATCTGAATATGTAAATGTCTGCAGCCCATCCACACTAACACAGAGCAGCAGCATTTTAAAATGAAAACGGCTTCTTCAGCATTTCCAAAAAGCTCCGTTTTCAGCACTTGAAAACTCCAGCATAGTGTGGACGGATGGCTTAACGATAGCAAAACTTATGCTTAAAACTAAAATGTATTAGTGTAAACGGGGCCTTATTTTACATTCTATACAAAACAGACATTTCAGCACAATGCCTTCCTCAGCGTATGACTCACTCCACCCTTTGATCCCACAGTCAATCACATTACGTCACTAGTTAGATGATCACTCAATAGTTAAAAATCACAATTCACAATATTATAGCTAAACACAGAAAGGTCCAATTCCTCATTTATTCCTCTTGGTGTAAGTGATTTCTTATAAATTTCTGATAATCTTTTATTCAGATTACCTCCTCTATGTGACTCAAATATTTCCTGAAACCTATACATTCTAGTTGTTTAACGTCATGCCAAAAATCTATAAAATGTCTTGCTACAGCCGAAGTTATATCTTGTCGTCGTATACTTGATTTGTTCACTATTTCACAACTTGACATGATGACTTCTCTATATTTTTTTGGCAAAGACATTAACATATAGACCACATTACTAGCAGAGCAGGTAATACAGTTTTTTAATATTATTTTTATTTTAATATTTTTACCTGTTACTGGATTCAAAAATTCCTTCCACTTTACTAAAGTCTGACATGCAGCACAATTTCTGCATGGAAAACAACCTTGTATAAAAGTGGATTTCTTATTTCTTACTATATCTGAGTTATTCATTATATGTGCTAAATTTTGGGATCTTTTAAAAGTAAATAATGGATTGGAATTTATTCTTTAAAGATTCATCGGAATATAATATATGCCAATGTTTATGAATCGTTGATTAAATAAAACTGCTATGTTCATTACACTGTAAAACCAACAGTTAACTTTATCAAATGAAATGAGTGTAGTTAACTCAAAATTGACTGAAAGTTAATTCTACTCATTTGAAAAGAGTTTTGAACTCATGTTTAAGATAATGAGTTAATTAAATACCTCATTACTTTAATTTAAATGGAGTAAGTTCACAGTACTCATTAGGATTAGTTTTTGAACTTAAATGGTTGGTTGCAATTGGTTTCCTCAAATGGTTTGAGTTACCTTATTTTTTGGGGTTTTACAGTATATATATTTTATACAGTATTTTATACAATTTATTATATACAATTTACTGAAAACTGTTTTAGTTTTTAGTAGGTTTTACTGTTTTCAAAATATCTTGTCGATGTAATTTATTTAAATTATCTAATGCATTATTCAACCAACTTTGCAGATATCCTCTCAAACAAAATGTTAGAAATAATGCGTTTTTTTTTTTTTTCAAACTCTAACCTTATTTCAACCAAAACATTATACTTGCTCTAAGTGTATCATTTCTGAAGTTAAACTTAAAAGCGGGTCAAAAAACGATGCCACCGAGACTGCCTTCAAGCATTGAGTATTTCATTAGACACGTTTACATGGCTGTAAAGGGCAATTGTGTTCCACTGCAATTTGTGTTCTAGAATTAACTGCAGGCCAAGATCATCCCTCAGCTTTCAGGGCCAGACAATATGTGGATCTGTTTTAAACACAACCGCAGGAGAACCCAAGTGGAACCTCCGATGACAGGGCCTCTCATTTTCCCACTTTTATTTGAAGTCAGTGAAACTACAGAAAGTATAAGCTCTTACTGTAAACAACACACTTACTAAACCACACCAGAATATAAAAACCCGAAGCTAAACTTCATGGCAACGCAACCCCGCATACAACTTATTCCTAAAAACAGTGTGACAGCTCTACAGGCTATTTTCCACACACATGAAAGCCTGGTCACTACCGCTTTGGAAAGTTTCTCCAACACTACGATTAAGATGGATTTAGCCGCTGGCTCTCCATCTCGCTGCTGTAATTTAAGATGACAATAATTAGTGATTTTCCAATGCTGAATCTTTAATGCCGAGTTCACAGAGGGGTTTAATTTGTGGTAAGCATTTATTGGGTGGTCTGACAAATCTAAAAAGGAAGATACTGGTGAAAGATCAGACGAGCTCCTGCACAGATGTGACAATGGAACAGCGGCGGTCCTAAATGAGCTCATCTGCCCTATTTCTGTCAATGTTATTTTCGTTTTCACACTTAGGATCTACTTTAGGTGTGGCTTTGCCATCTCATTGAGTGGTAAGGCAGGAAGCAAAGGGGGGGAGTGTGCTGCGGCAGTGAAGGAAGGGTCACGCTGAGATTGCGCCTACGAAAAAGAAAAACAGAGTCGGCCAGTGAATTAGACAGCGGTTAGCTATTTATGCTGTATCAGAAGACTAAACCAAGTTACGGCCTGGCCATAAACTAACCCACGCCCCAAATGAGGTGCCAAGCCACAAGAAGCATTTGCGTCAACTGGGAATACATGGAAAAGAGTGCCTTCTAATTATAGAGGCTACAAACGGAAGCGCAGAGTGATTAGGAGTTTAGGCGCTGCGGTATGTTTATCTGGGAGCTTCCTCTCGCTCACCCCGCCGCCCTGCCGCTCTCGCGCTCACCCTGGCTTTGACAGATGAGGCTTGGCCAGCTTGTTGGGACACAAGTTTGCTGATGGTACACTCTGTTCTCCAAAAGCCAGTGGAGAATGGAAACCGGGCGCTGGGGCTTTTGTGGCCTTGTTGAAATACAGGGCCTCGCGAAGAGGCGTCAGTTGGTTAGCCTGTGGGAAGCTAAATTAAAAAGAGAGCTTCTCCATGCTGGTAAACTGCCATAAAATTTTAGGAACCTGAGATGTTAAAGCAATTTTTGACACATCCTATTTATAACACCTCATCCTCGAGGGAGAAAAGTAATTTATGACTTTTAACTGGAAATTACATGTCTAAAAAAATTTTTTTATGCATAGCTGAGGTACATTTTTTAAGTATATATTGTATGACACAATAATCAACTACTTGAAGCAATAAATGGATAGTTCTCCCAAGAAGAATAAAATACGACAAAGTTCTCTCTTTCATGTCATTCCAAATTTAAGTGACTATTTCTTTGTGCACCAAATAGAACACCATGGTCCTAAAACACTGGTTAAATGTGATGACAAATGTCCTATAAAATGAAGAAACTCATTTATGTAAAAATGACATGAGGGCAACTAAGTGATGACAGTTTTTTTTTGTTGTTGTTAACCTATCCTTTAGTTTAAGAAGCAGTCACCTTGGAATTATAAGGTTCTATCTATGTTCTAAATGATTTTGAGATATTGAGCTTCAAAGTTTTTGCATTCCATATAGCAAACAATATGCATGTAACAGTTTTCTTTCATACATTAACAAGACAGAGACCCTAAATGTACTCTAAATGTAAATTATCAAAGTTCTCTTAAATTTTCAAGTTGGGGTATAATAACAAACAGGGCAAACGCAGATAAAAACCATCTAATTCTACAAAGTCATTTTCCGCTTGGAATTATAAGGTTCTATCTGGCAGATCATTAATTGAAGCATTACTTTTCAACAAATACAATCAGTCTGCTTATTAATATAAAAAAACAAATAAATAAAAATTGGTGTTGTAACAATATGTTGATGTTTGAGTGTTACATTTTTTTCTTTCTATAGCATTTATTTAATGGTAAGCATGAATATTATTTCTTGCTCAAATTAAGCGTACAAGGCTGTGCTAAATATTTTGTCCAGTGCAGATTTTTGTCCAGTTAATTTTATGTAATTAATATGGTCATATTTATTGAATTGTATGCTTTATATGAACTACTGAATTATATTTATTGAATTATATGTCCCATGAATTAAATTAAGTATTTGCCCTTCAAGGCTTAATATCAAATTTAAAGACTTCAAAAAAAAAAAAAAACAGAGAATGAGCAAATAAGTTTAACAAACACTGAAAAATGTTTCACTGTCTATATTTATATATACACAAATAAAAATTTCACATTTAATATATAATTTTTTTAAAATAACTGTTTGTTTTCAACTATGTAAAATTCAATATTTCATATTAATGTCAAAAACGCTTCTAAATCATCACATTTACACACACTTTTCAGCTTCAGATTTCTCTCAATTTTATGTGGTGCGACGTTATTTAGTTGACTCTGATTTTGTGTTTCTTTCTGGTCTTTCCTGCTGTCAAACGGAGCAATCCGGCGAAATGACAAAGAAAGCTGATCCTGATTGGTCTTTGTGCGTGCATTCGAAATGCTGATTGGCTCACAGAAAGTTTGACTTTGTAGATAAAAGCTTTTTTGTTTTTTAAATAAAAAGCCTTAATATGTAAACAACTAAAAAAGTTAAAATAAAAAAAACATTACATAATGTTAACTCAATTTTGACAAGGTGACAAGTTGTGGTCTAATTGTATGGGAGTTGAACTTCCCGGTCTCGGCAAGAGTTGAAGTTGGGAATAAACCACACTTTCTCGATACCCAGTTGAGGTACCTAGACAAGCCCTTATGGATAAGGCACCTAACACCTACATATGCTCCACAGGTGCTGGAAACTGCCCACTGCTCAGGGTGTGTGCGTGTGTGTTGTGTATGCTCTCACTTCTCACTCATGTGTGTGTGCACTTGAATGGGTCAAAATAATACATTTTGAGTATAGGTACCCATACTTGACTTTAAATCACCTCACTTTAAATACTATTAATTTATTGCATTATTTTAATAAATTATTTACTTCTTCATTCAATTATAATTTTTTTCTTCTTTTTTGAAAATATTTGTTTTAGAATGTGGCACATTTATTTTCTATGTCAGTTAGTCAAGTTACAGTAAATATGAGCATGACAATCATTTAACCGCACAGCAAAATAATCAGTCCGACTTCCCTTAAATCAAGTTGTTTCTGACAACGGTGTGGCTGGCATGTGGTGAAAAAGAAACTGGTGCAAAAGACCAACAAAAAAAAACTATCAAAAAGCAGTACTGTATCAGGTATTGTTAGCAAGCTAAAAAAAATGATAACACTTATGTTAATATACATGTATATGTATATAACAAATTTTCACAGTATGTCTGATAATATTTTTTCTTCTGGACAAAGTCTTATTTGTTTTATTTTGGCTAGAATAAAAGCAGTTTTAAATTTAAAAAAAAACATTTTAAGGTCAAAATTATTAGCCCCTTTAAGTCTACAG
The DNA here is from genome assembly GCA_903798195.1 of Danio kyathit. NCBI lineage: Eukaryota > Metazoa > Chordata > Actinopteri > Cypriniformes > Danionidae > Danio > Danio kyathit. The sequence continues at coordinate 32,199,347 of LR812533.1, read as the reverse complement.
AACAAACCATCGTTATACAATAACTTGCCTAATTACCCTAACCTGCCTAGTTGACCTAATTAACCTAGTTAAGCCTTTAAATGTCACTTTAAGCTGTATAGAAGTGTCTTAAAAAATATCAGATAAAATATTATTTACTGTCATCATGGCAAAGATAAAATAACTCTGCTATTAGAAATAAGTTATTAAAACTATTATGTTTATAAATGTGTTGAAAAAATCTTCTCTGCGGTAAACAGAAATTAGCGAAAAAATAAACAGGGGGCTAATAATTCAGGGGGGCTAATAATTCTGACTTCAACTGTATAACAATATATATTATGCTTTTTTGGAGTCAAATACTTTGGGCAACGCTTGGACGAAACAAAAGACCTCGTAAAAACGCAATTAAGACATTTTAATACCTTTTAAGGGCCTTAATTTTCTCATAATTGATTTATCAACTTTTAATACCCGCACTAAAACAATGTTGTCCCAACAAAAGTCTTGATTCATACTGGTAAATGCTTTGGGGTGTTTACAAAGCAACAATTTTTAACTAAATAAGAACTGAGTACTTGATACTGCAAGAGTACCTGATGGCCAAAGCAACACTAACAGACTGCAGGACCATAAACTACAGATATGTAGTTTTTTTTTTTTTTTTTCACAAAACGGCATTACAAACTACTGGCCTGACATGAATAATACAGTGCTTTAGTCACTTTTGTGGATTTGTGTAAACTGAAGTCATTATGTTATTATGTACATAATTGTTTTTTACAGATACACTTTAACACTTCATACATTCTCAGAAGTACAAAAGTGTACCTTTTGAAAAGGCACCTTACCAGTGCCAGCTTTTGTAACTATTTTTAAGAGTGTCAGAAATATATCCTAGACCAGCGTTTCCCAACAGGGAGCTCTGTAGGGGGTCGCGTCTTATTTAAAAAAATAGTGTGAAAAATTAGGAGAACGATCATGTTGCCTTCGTTCACTTTATCCGCTGGCTGACGAAAAATTGACAAATTTGTAATTCGTCCTCCACAAAAAAAGTCTTACTGATTCGCCTTCAGAAGCTAATAGTAATGATCCAAGCATACTGGACCCAGGTAAGGAAGCTCCAAACATTTTCGGTTGAAATTCAGGAAATACCAAGATAGTTACCTGAACTATGGCTTTATTCTGTTTTCTCGAAGCAAAGAGTCCCTGACCCAGCATACTGAATACTGATATTTTTGTTTGAAATTCACATAGGGCCAATTTAAATACCAAAGGCTTATGTTTTTCAGTTACAAATGGCCTACTGATGTTTTGCTTTAGATTTTACATTAGGCTATTATTTGTGCATAAACATATCTAGATATAGTAGTAAACACACCGTTTGTTTGAAAACAACATTTTGTCAGCCTTAATGCAAACCTATATTAGCGTAATATCATTAAATGTGGCGGGGGGCCTTACAATATTTTCCAGGGGGAAAAGGGGGTCTCAGGCAAAAAAAGGTTGGAAACCACTGTCCTAGACTATTTTCCACATTTCACTAACATCCACCTCAATTAAACTGAAATTTGACACCAAACGAACTCAATACGCACCAAATGCTATAAACATTCACCATAGCTTCCTTTTTAATACTTGAATTTAGCATTTTGTTGTTCTCTCCTTAACAAGTCTTTAAACCCAAAACATCTGCTGAACCTCCTCACAGCAATGTTTTATTTCAAAAGTGTCTGAGCCATTCTCCCCAACCGACTCCGATGATCTCAGCAGCCTCGACAAACGGAGGCCTCCAACTTGGCAGAGTCGAAGAACTGAAACAAAAGTATCCCTTTCAAATTAACAACACTCGCCCAAGACCTTTGAAAAAGAGGAAATCTCAAATTATAAACATGTGGATAAACCTTTAAAGGGGCGGACGCTGGGAAACGGTGCACTCTAATACCGCAGACGTGAACTTTATGCGTGAAAAAAAAAAAGAACAAATAAACACATCAATCACGGCGTTTTGTCCCTGTGGCTGACTGCATTAGTTGGAAAAGCAGGACCATGCATATTTGTGTGTGTGTGTGTGTGTGTGTGTGTGTGTGTGTGTGTGTGGTGTGTGTGTGTGTGTGTGTGTGTGTGTGTGTGTGTGTGTGTGTGTGTGTGTGTGTGTGTGTGTGTGTGTGTGTGTGTGTGTGTGTGTTTGTGGTCCTTTGTGAGTCCATTGGATGGCCTTCTCTTCTGTCATGCTGCACTTGTGGAGGTGTTTATGAAAGCTGTGGAACACACACACACACATATACACACGCACACACATAGAGTTGCACATCTCACATCAAAGCCACCCACTCAAGCCTGGAGCGAGCAACACTCACTTAGTCCAGAGGCCACCCTCACTCCAACCATCAGATAACAGTACTAAGGAGAGGAGGGGACCGGCGTGGGTCAACATGCAGTCAATAACTTGTTAATCTTTTACAGACTAAGTGAGAACTTCTAAAAGCTGGGCCGTTTGATCCCAACCTGGAGGCGGCTTGTGTTTGTGTGTATGTGGAGCCGAGGACAGGGTGGCAGATTGGGGCCTGGCGTGATGACTGCGCAGTGTTTTGCGGTGAGCCGGGTAGATGTAATGCCGTCTCCAGTTTCCATTCCTCTGGGCGGCAGGGATGACTGCTGCGGATTCCAGCGGGGGCTCGCGAGCACGTCTCGCAGAGCTGTGCGGCTTGGGATACTGTTTATCTAGGCACATTGGTACCAAGGATATGGTCTTTAAACATGGTACACTGCTCCTGTGGGCATGTTGGCTTGGAGAGGCACTCAACGCTCTTAGCTACAAAACCACATCCACAATTCAATTGAGAGCTTTGAGGAAGGGAGGGGGAAAAAAAACGCTGGGTGGGAGGAAGAAAAAGGTGCCCACGGTTCATTTGATCCACATTCAAGTGTAACGAAGGAGAATGTTTATGTATTTGCTTTACAGCCAAACCACCTGTAAGCGCTTGAATATTAATAGATCATAAAGGCCTTTTCTCGGCAGGAGGCAATCATTACTTTAATACAACACTTCAACGAAATTCGCCTTCTAGAGAATCAGAGTAACCAAGGTGATCACGAGGTCACGTCCATTAAGGAAATCTGGAAGTGTAGATTATCACTAGGCCCACACACACACTCTCTGAACACTTTTTATTCTCATTTCCCTAGCTGACTGTGGAGGAAAATCTGTTTCTGGAATCAGGGATATATATGGGTCAAAGACGAGACATCCCATTTTGGTCTCTACATCAAGTTTAATTTATGAAAGTGATTTTAGGTACATTGAAAATGTCTAATTTAATGTTCCAAATAACTAGTGTGAAAATAAAATGTCAAAAATGATTGTTCTAACCTCATTAAGCACAATGAGTGTATGTGTGTGTCTAAATTAAACAGTAAATATTATGACCTGGCCTTAACAACACATTTAAAATAGTAAGTGATCATACAAAAATTATATAATAAATAAAAAAAATATACACAATGATCTGACAAAGAAACATGCATCTATAAATACACACTGTAACACAATAATGGTAAATGCAGTAAGGTTTTTTACCATACAAAATTATATTTTACTAATGTCAAATAAAAAGAAAAAAAAAAAAAAAAAGATACTGCAGAAGAGAAGGTGCTACTGTTATGGGTCAAGTATTGACCAAAAAAATGAGCTTTTCCGTTAAATGGTGCAGCACGGTTTGATTCTTCAGATTACTTTTCGGGGCTTATCCACTGCATCCTATACCTAGGTGAAAGTAATGTAATGTGCATTTATATAGTGCATTTATCATGTATGGCCATACACCCAAAGCGCTTCACAGTCATGAGAGGGGTCTCTCCACACCACCACCAGTGTGCAGCATCCAGTTGGAAGATGCGACGGCAGCGGCAGGACAACAGGGCAAGTGCGCTCACCACAAAACCAGCTATACAGTGGGTGACACTTTAAAAGGACCGTTACCGCCGCACTAAAGGATTACGAATGTGGTTTTAGGTGTAACAGCAGTTTGCGACAATGCCACCAGGGAGCACAAAGGGACAGGATGCAAATGGATAGTAAGATACAGTAGCTGTAAATACCCTGCTACTTGTAAATGAAGATGAATTAATGAAATAAAGCATAATAATTCCTTCATTAATTATTAAAAAATGTTAACAAGCTTTATTATCATTTTAAACTTGTTAAAAGTGCAATGAGGATTCATTATGAAAATTAAAACTAAAGAAATAAAAGACAACTAAAAGTACAAACATTCATACATACACAAATAAATGAATTAATAAATAAAGGAGTGTTTTAGCCTAATATAGAGAGTGTTATTTTAAAGTGATAGAACTAAGACAGTCAAAAAATAAGCTTTTTCATTTACATTTTCTTTGTTAATCATATTTTTCTCACTTTAGGTCTTAATTATTGTACATAAATAATGATTGAATAAATAAATAGGCCTAAATAATTATTTATTTAAAGACATTACAAGCGAAACATGGAGAAACGGTGGAGTGGAGACACAGTGATACAGCCAAATCAGTGAATAGGGATGATTGGGAGGCCATAATTGGTAGGAGACGATGGAGGAAATTTGGCCAGGACACCGGGGTTACACCCTTACTCTTTTACGAGAAGTGCCATGGGATGATTAATAACCACAGAGAGTCAAGACCTCAGTTTAACGTTTCATCTGATAATGGTGAGGTTCCAAGCATGTCATATCATCACCAAAACATGACCTATACGCACTGATTATCACCGATTGGTCTGAAAGAATTGTAACTACCAGCATCACTATCAAAATGAGACAGACCCTGTGGTTTGTGTTGCGTGTTTGATTATGTTGACTTTAAGATTTTCAGTAGAGGTGGAGCAACTTTAACAATAACCTCATCCCCTTTAAACAGTACTGCAGAGGAAATGCAAAATGAGTCAAGCAAAACTGAACAAAAGTAAGTCCAGTCGTGTCGAAGAGTCCCGTACCATGCAGTGGAAAAGCGGCTGAAAGACACATCCTCAACAGTTCCTTAAAAATGGCTAAAGCCTGGTTTATACTTCTGCGCCAAGTGATCGGCGTGACCCACGGCGCAAGACTCGCGCGTAGCCATGCATTTATACTTCTGCGCGCTGTTTCTGTTTCTCTGCAATAACACTTCCGAAACGCTAGTTGGCACTGAGGTGTTTATGTTTCTCTGTTTCTTCGCTGGTGTTTTGCTATTTCTGAACACTTCCTTAATGTACAAGTGGCTCAAATTCGCTCATTTTGAGGCGGGAACTGGCGGACGTGCAACAATTTTAATCATAAGGTAAACACAAAACAACAGTCTCCATCCGGAGCTCCTTCACGGGACTCCACACTTGTAAACACTCGCTGCATCGGGCGCACGGCTCTCACCTCTGCCCACACTCGTCAGCGCTACCAAGCTGACCAATCACAGAGCTTGCACTACGCGTACGCGTTACATTTTTTGAGAGGTGCGCATCAACGTCGCCGACAGCCACGGCGAGGGGCTATGGGTCCACGCGTAGGCTACGCCTTAGCATACGAGTGCGCTTGACGCAGAAGTATAAATCGGCCTTAAAGCTTGTATTGAAATGATTTGAACTGGTCATTCCACCAGCACAAGTCTGTCAAAGTGAATTTATGCCTCATTGGAATGACACTACAATGTGCTATTTACTTAGGGCAGATAGTAGTAAAGTAACAGAAGTAGTGAATTTATGATGAGAACAGAGCTAGTGGTTGTTTCGTAGGCAAACATCAGTGCCTTGAATGTAACATAAACGGAATATTTAATATGTATTACACCAGATTATCATTCTTACAATTTGCTCCAGGTCAAATGACAACTGTGTGTGT